>JBAMJV010008071.1:0-40000 GCA_037951105.1 Echinarachnius parma
TTAAAATTGATTCCGAGAGATAGTAGAAACACACAAAAAACGGCTATAATTATATTATTGTTGATTCACTAAAAAGCTTTCGCACTTGGGTGATCACAAATAACAGTACAATGTAATTGAATTGAAATCATGATTATAGTATTTTCTCCACAATATTTTGTTCCCACGGTACAATCCCTGGGGGGGGGGGGGGCACTTCATGAAATGTTTGGTAGGTATGTGCCTCCCAGGGTTCCAATGTATAAGTGTTCTGGATCGCCGTGAAATGTGGCTATAAATCCACCGCCCGTTCGCACTTGTCCGCGCCCCTAGCGCTGGGCTGGAGATATTGACAAGCCCGCAAACCGCGTACCGCCTCGTCTGGCATTGGTCTCGGCCTAACCCCCAAAAAACACGGTTCCCGTATGGTTAATATTTTAACATAATTTGTATGATTCTAATTTCATGACCATATTGTAAACACTTATAATTTGAAAGAAATTTGATTTGCTCATCCCCTTATAATGTTTATGTATTGTAAGTGGTCTGACGAGATTGGTAGAGTGCGCGCTTTCCAATCGTGAGATTGGTTTTGGTTTATGGTTTGGTTTTGCACACACATCTTGAAAGGGAAAAGTAAAATTGCAGCGCCGGGGACGTCTTATTGACGTCAAGGAGGGGGTGGGAGTAATTTATAGCCAAGTGATGATATAATGCCGTAGTATCTCCATATTTCCATTATTGCAATCTGCAATTAATTATGCAATGAATAAATTAATTCGGTTACGAAAAAAGACCCATTAGAATCATTTTACATGTTTATGTTTTGCTCATACTAAACCTTTATCTTTAGAATTGAAATTGTTAAATGTTCTAGATTTATGTATCTATGTTTTAATAATTTTATACCCAAAGCTCTTTTATGTAAACTTTCTTAATACTGATGTTCATCCACTTAATACTCGAAGCCCTTCTCCTTCTCATTTCATGTACCTCTATGTAGAATAAATGTAGCAAACAATTCCATTTTAATGACCCTAACATTTGGAACGATTTACCGCGTGAAATAAAACTTAGTCCATCAATAAATGTTTTTTTTTTAAGGAGATATAAAACGTTTTTAATTGAACAGTATAATTCGATTTAAAATTTAGATATTGCATTCGGTCGTGTATTTGTTTTTCTCGGTCTTTTTCGGGTATTATACATACATATTATTTTAAATATTCTTACCGGGGGTAGCATTCATAAAGCCAATGGCTTTCCTAGCTGCCTCCACATTCTAATAATTCTTTTGTTGTCATCTAAATATGTTGTAATTTCTGTTTCAAAGTAAATTGTAATCTTTGTTTTATATGTAAGGCCTATATGTTTTTTTATGATGAATTAAATAAAGAACTATTTCCAATTTCAATTCAATTTCAATTGAATTTCAATTTAAGTCAGCACTTAAGTTGCAAATGTAATTGGTTCTAATATACATTATGTTCTGCCTCGCAATTAAGTGCAACTTTACAATCGAGTGCAACTCTTACTGCAACGGGGCCCTGTCATGCCTATTCTACGAGAGCATGAGAGGGGATTTGAAAGATGCCATACATTTATCGTATGATAGTACACGAAATACAATACAAGACTCATACCTCCGACAGCATACGTGCCAGTCACATGCAGTAATGTGAGAAGTAAACTAGTGATGAGGGGGATGCGCAAATCCATGCTGATGCCGGATAATGTCAGGATAAAACAATGACTGACTCGCCGACCGCGGTAAGTGAAAGTGACACCAAATCTGTTATGTGGATATAAACTTGAAATTATATCCCTCCTTTTATTCAAAATAATAGTTCCGTGTGTAGATGATAGTGCACTCAAGAACATGTGTGTATACGCAACGGGTTATTCCAGTTGAAAATCAACAGCTAGTTATTTGTAAGGTGTGTTTTTATTTGATCCATGTTGTCTTCCCGTGTGCGATGTCGAACGGTTGCAAAACACCTAATTACAACACACCCACAGGTGCAACTGATAATGTACTTAGGGAGTGGAGGTCTAGACAAGCAATTACCAATTCAAAAGATACATTACCCCACACGAATGTAATGAATGCAATAAACATTACATGATGTGGGTATTCAAACATAGCTCGCTGACTAAAGCCCCAGTCACATGGCGGGAAGTTTTAGGCGAACCGCAATAAATTAATAAGAGTAGAAGAAACGATTTCACACATCAATATTTGTACATCTACTCGACTGATAAATATTACTTAATCATTATAAAGCATGTCCAAATCTCAAGACTCCGTTACAATCAATTCATCACTTCATAACAAATTGTACACATTGTTGCTAATCCATTATTTTAGTATACAGTTGGGTGCTTTCCAGATTTATCTAAAATAGTCAAGGTAAATCCCATTAAAAATACATTATTTGCATTAAAAAAGAAACTATCGTCATACTTCTCGTTTGGGAATGGAGCAAAAACTTTTACGGAGAGTGGCGTTCTTAAAAGAGTATTGAAAACAAAAAGGAAAAGAAGTGGAATGACTTTACGCAACTTTGCATCATCTGCTAGTAATACATTAGAAACAAAATTGTGGTAGCCCGAGCATGCACTTCCATCACCATCCCCCCCCCCCCCCCCAACCCCCTCCTCCCTTCCACTACCTCTACCCAAGACCCGGCAATGCGTTATTATTGTTTGTATTTTTGTATAAGGATGCAATGTTTATTTGGTATTTGTTCACCTACTTATTAATAAAAAAATAAATAAATAAACACAAAAGAGAACGTCCAAAAGATATCCTCCACGAATGCCAGCTGGTAATAATTCGCCGTTAACATCGCCACTTTGGGAATGGGGCTTATGTACGTCATAACGCCAGGCAAGGGGGTATAGCAACAGGGGCCCGAAAAGCCGTTGCAGTAAACGGCGCCTATTGATTGGACGTGAACATGGTGAACGAACAGCGCGGCGGCTTACCCATGCGTGCTACTGCTCTCAGCGAGGGTCTCATGTTATTGATACGACGAATCAATAAACAAACAAAACTGATCAACAACAGCATGAACGTATTGTAAATTACAGACAAATGTATATTTATAGGGAAGGGGATTGTTATGCTAATGAAGTCGGTTATCTCGTCGCGGAATCATTACCATAGAGGACTAATGACACCTGCGGTATTGTGATAAAGTGCATTCTTCAAAAGGAAACTAATATACCTATGTATAAGTGCAAAGTAATTGCAATATGCATCATCATATCAACATTAATCTGGTTATAATTCGCCGTTAAAATCGCCACTTTGCGAATGAGGCGTATGTACGTCATAACGTCAGGAAAATATATTTTTTAGCAACAGGGGTCTGAAAAGCCATTGCAGAAAACGGCGCCTATTGATTGGACGTAAACATGACGAACGAACGGTCACGTGGCTTACCCATGCGTGCTATTTTTCTTAACGAGGGTCTCATGTTGTTGATACGACGTATTACAAATTAATCAATAAGAGCAACGTATTGTAAATTACAGACAAATGTGTATTTATGGGGAAGGGATTGTTATGCTAATGAAGTCGGTTATCTCGTCGCGGAATCATTACCATAGAGGACTAATGACACCTGCGTTATTGTGATAAAGTGCATTCTTGAAAAGGAAACCAACCTACTTGATAATTATAATTGATGATAACTGTGAACAAGTCAGTGCGTTTCCACTCATTACTAGGCCAGTATGACATTAATTTACCGTTGAAGTTTCACACATCACCCAGTGGACATATCGGATAAAATAAATACATATTTTGTATCAACCATTTGCAAATTTGTGCACCCATTATCGAAGTAACCACTTATGTTGTTATACTGAATTATATTAAATACAACCAATATAAACACGATCAGAGATCAGCAAAATAATACAAGCTGTGGGATTTTTGTACGGGGGTAGTAATTTTGTTTGTAATGGGGGTGTGATTCAGTCAACTCAAAAACTAGATAGTTGTGAACTAGAGGAAAATTATATGATCTTTGTAACTTTTGAGAATTATTCCATTTGAGTAAAAATGTGGTCTTGAAAGATTACTTTTCAACATAATCAAAGTGTAAAATACATGTATGTTTATCTGAATCGCGCCATCTGTTGTTAATATTTGTAACATAATTATGTTTGTGAACAATAATAAGTGTGGGTTTCAAATCACGGAATTTTCGGTAAGGCGATGAGCGCCTCTCTTGTTGCGATTTTTTAAATAGATTGTGTAAAGTTTTTTTTATGCGGCCTGATATTGTTCACTGTCAATAGACCGCTTCTGTAATGTATGCAAATAATATGCGTATGACGTCAGACTCCCCGTTGGCAAGCTTAACAATAGTAACTAGGTCCGGCAAGCTCCGGCAAACTTAGCTTGCCGGACCTAGTTAATATTGTTAAGCTTGCCAACGGGGAGTCTTACGTCATACACATATTATTTGCATACATTACAGAAGCGGTCTATTGGGAGGGACGTGATATGATTGTTCGATAATCATTGTGTGTGAAATTCATAAATAGTTATGATTATATAAAATTAAAATAATTTAATACAGTAATCTGTGCGAGATAAGTAAAACAAAAATAATACGGCAAATTATTCAAGAAAATAAAGTACAATGATATTTTTAGGAATACAGTAACGAGCAAATCGGCATCTACATGGAAAGGTTGAAAATATTATGTGACTAATTATTTAGCATAAACATTTAATTGTATAAAACGAGAGAAAGTGTACAAAAATACAAGGACGTAAGACATTGGAGAATGATTTATGTAGGAGTGACCAAAGCCATCAGATTCAATAATGTGTATAAAATGAGCACAATCTAGGGTGCAACTATATTGTCATTCAATAATGTGTATAAAATGAGCACAATCTAGGGTGCAACTATATTGTCATAGCTGAAGATATTACGTACAAATGCTACATTAAAAAGTATTATACTGTTTAAAACATATAAATTAAATTTAAAAAGTTACAAAATATCACAAATTACTAAAAAGTTGCTGCGAGTTATGAGTAAGGTGGATAATAAGCACACACAAGTATAACATATTCCAATGTAGAGTGAAATCTCTTCAGAAAGACAAATACAAATATATATCGAAACTCTACTGCATTTCTGAGTTCAGCAATGTAACAAGGCTAGGAATCGATGAGTGTTTGTACCTAGAGGTTCTAATTCGGAGTATGTGTAAGTGTTGTGCATTTCTGAGTTCACGACCTTGCACTAGGTCCTGGCGACTGGGGGGGGGGGGGGTAACATGTTACGATGTTGCTCAGAATTGAGTATGGACTTTCCAAATTTAGTTAAGATATCTTTTCTTCGGTCAGATAATTTTGGGATTTGCAGAGGTCTCTAGTGTATCTTCGTAATGTAATTGGTTGGGGTACACAATCATACGGAGTGCTCTGCGTTGTACACGTTCAATACTTAGCGATTGCTCAGATGTTATACTAGAACTCCATACAGGGACTCCAAACTCGAGGAGCGGACGAATGTACATCGTGTAGATGAGGGCTAGGTCAGCAGTAGGAACTCCATTACGCCTGAGGCAGCATAATATGTAAAGTCTGCGAGTCTGCGAGTCCCACTTGAGGTTAAACTGTAGAGTAACCCCAAGAAGGCGAAGGGACGAGACCACCTCGAGCAGGGTATCATTGATGGATACAACGGGAGGTGGAGGGTCGAGGCGTAGAAAGCTGATCTGCATCACTTTACATTTCTGGGGCTTTGGCGTGACGGAGTTGCTGTGACACCAGTCGGAGAGCGAGTCCATGTGCTGTTGCATCTCGCTTTGCTGTTGCTTAGAGCGAACTTCAATTAGACTGAGATCATCTACATACTTCCATCTGTTATCGATTTCGGTTGCAGCGTCGTTCACCATTACCAAGAAGATAATAGGTCCGAGTTTGGTGCCTTGAGGGACACCACAGGTAAGCAGCTTGGGGGTTGAGCTTTCTCCCTGATAGCGTAAGGTTTGCGAGCGATTGGATAGGAAACTGCAAATCATGGTCACAATTGATGGAGTGACACCGATGTCAATCAGTTTGAGGACGACTATGGTGTGATCTATCAAATCAAATGCCTTCGGGAAATCGACGGTTACTAGATTTGCGTAATTGCCGGATTTGTCAAGACCGCGATGGATTACATCAAGCAGGCTAACTAAGTAATGGTTGACGGAACTGCCTTTCAGTAATCAATAAATCATTTCACATTTTATCTGGGCTAGGTGTACATATCCATGTCTCCATTATGTTTGCGTGTTGCAGTTATGTTGCGCATTCCTATTTTAAAATAAAAAGCATTTCATCCATTTGAAGTTTGTATGCAACATCGTTCCAGCCTGTATGCATGCGACTGTGTGTATGTGTGTGTGTAAGTGTGAGTGTGGGTATGCGTGCGTGCGTGTATTTGGGTGTGTATAATTATGTGTGTATGTGTGAGTTGTCTCTTTTCTGCATGTGTGTTGGTGTGTACGTGTGTAAGTTTGTGAATGTGTGTGGCTGTGCTCATAGGCGTAACCAGGGGGGGGGGAGGTTGGGGGTTCACCCCCCCCCTCCCCCCATTGAGCCAAAAATGACTGTTTTGGGGGGGTTTGAACCCCCCCCCCCCCCCCCCCTCCTTCAAATTTTAAGTGGTCTCAAGACCACATTTTATCGGTCTCGACCGACATTATTGATGGTCTCGGCCTCGAAAAGTGCGAAAAACCCTGGTCTGGGTCTCGAAAATGTCGAAAATTCTTGGTCTCGGCTTCGAAAATTGTCCACGACTACCCCCCCCCCCCCCCCCCCCTCCCCCTCTGCTTACAGGATTCTCAACCAATGGGTCTTGGTCTCGGCCTCGACAATTTTTGGCTGGACCTGGTCTCGGTCTCGAAAATGTGGAAAATGACTGGGTACGCCACTGGCTGTACACATGTACACACGCACGCACAAATATACGCGCATACGCATACAGCGTATTCGCGTATATTTGTGCGTGCGTGTGTACATGTTTTCTATATTTTAAGTTTTGTGTGTGCATGTGTGTTTGTGTGCGTGTGTTTGGTGTGGTTACAAAATACAAGTATCCCAATACACAAACAATGGATACCTTATTAAAGTCATCGAAACAATGAAAACAACGACTTTTACAAATAAAATTACTCTGTATATATCAAAATAATTATCCTTTACCAAATTAATATATTATTTTAATGCATGATTTGGCTTAGTTAAAGGGTACCACCACCCAAAAATAATATTCTTATTATAGAAATGTACCATCTTTAGTATTCCATTCCTTCAACAAGTTCACAAAAATATGTTTTCAGAAAAAAAACGGAAAACGCATCACCATTCTCAACCATGCGTTCATGCGGTCTGAATTGCGTAGACTATATGCGTACAGAGCCAGAGCGCACTGTGCAGAGCGAAATAATCATCCGGGAATCTATTGACGTACGCGTGAAAGCATTGGCGCACTCGCAAATGCTTGGCCCGTATGGAACCAGGAAATAACAGTGGTTCCGTAAGTGGTGGAAGTTAATTGCTTTGTTTATGAATTACACAACTCTTTGCAAAATGTTGGGTATCTATTTGATATCACAAAACGGTACCAAAACATATAATAATGTGTTGTCCTTTACCTGGTGGTCCCCTTTAATTTGCAAGAGTTATCCTATGCCTAGAATTTAACTCTTGAGGGAAAGCAAGACAAACTGTCCAAATAACATAATGCTGAAGACAATTAAAAAATAAATGTGGTGACTGAAATTACGATAACAAATCATCCAATTGATATTCAATTGCATAATTTTGATGGCAATAATATCGTAATAAACGAGAAGCAAAAGAAAGCAATTTGTTTGAACATCTGAACTTAGAATATCAACAATATGTGACAACTCTACATTCAAAGGTTTCGGTCGAACAAACTATCAGATATAGACACTGCAAAATGTATATCTCAAGCCTAGGTAATGCAGTATTTATGTGTTCATAAATTATGCTATACTTTAACGCTAAATTAAATTTGGACTAAAAGTATACGATCTATCCGGAAATGTGTCATTTCGATACAGAAATGCTACTTGTAACATGCAATTTTCTTAACTTTCAGGGGTTGCAATCCCCACCCATTCTGGCGCTTGGACATTTTAATTTGTATGTGAATAGTTTGCTTATTTCAAGGCTTAGCTTACATGACGTCATGCTTAATATTCTATTATAATACCAAAACCGCATGAGCTAAATATAAATCAAAGGAATGTTTTGCTATTGTCATGTAAACTTGACGATGCTTGTCGAAGTCCTGAAAGCTTCCAATAGACCAGTTCGTAGATAGCATATGGGACCCGGATATGGGTCGTTTGACCCCTTGACCATTGAATTCTACAATCATGGGTAGGATATAAAGCTTTTACTCTGTGCAGTCATGTTCAGAGTGGCAGATGGTTGTCATGGGATATCCTTTGTTACTTTCATGAGAACAATTGATCAACCTACGCAACAAGGAATTTCCAATCGATGTACTCAAGAATAACAAGTAAAGAACCTTATCCAGTCCTTGGATGTAGTGTTGGCTGTTGCGTATGGAGAGTGGTAGCAGACTGGCAACTGATGTACAATGCTGGCAATGAATAATGAAGTACACATTTATGACGATCATGCATTTGGTCAATACGAGATTTGTTGATTACATTTAGAATTGTGAAGTAAGTTCAATAAATACTGAATTTGGAAAGTGTCCGCTTATGCTCGATGCGGTTGCATTGTATAATCAGCGGAATCTGCTCTGTTTTCGTAAATGCAGTCAGTCAGTAAATTTGATTTGGATTTAAAGGGACTAAGTAACATTGTCCAGATCCTCAACATTTACATAGAACTATAGTGGTTCTCTCATACCTTATCATATAGCACGGGACCGGTTTCGGTTTTTCAAATTTCCATTTCATTCCAGAGATATTTACGATTGAAGTGTGTCTGTATGAAATTGTCTAGGGGATAATTTGAGCCGTGTACAAAGTAAGTGCAATGTGTTAGTGATTATTACTTTGCTTTTTGCTCATATCTCTGCCAAAGAACATCCTTGTCAACAAAGTTACTAGATCCCTTTAAAATCTAATCTACCAATTTACATCGCTTACAATATCGAGTAGTTGTTCACTAGTCAATAAGTGGATGTGTATTGTACATTTCCATGATCGCGTGACATTGACAAGTATCCATGACTTATGCTCGCTGGGCCCAGGGGCCCGATTACGGACCGGCGACATTTACCATGGTAATTAGCATTATTGGCTCTTACTCATTGATGTCAATATGCTTGAATCACGTACAATTAACAGAACGTATAGCAGGGCACACATGCCACACATACTCATTAAACCGTAAAGGATTACGCAATCATATCTAGCATGTCTAGAGATCAGTGGAACTAGTGCTGGTCCCGGATCGTGATCGTGCTCTTGGACACTGATCTCCATGAATGGCTATACAATGGCATGGTATGGTTAAAGGGATATATGAGTTTTGGTCAAACTTAATTTTTATTAACCAAAACCTGCACTATTCCGGTACAAACTGATCGTTATAACTCCACCATGCTCGAAAGGTATACACAATTACAAACGACTAAGTAAAACAAAAAGAGCCGTTACAAATCAAAAGGGCGCTTGATTTTACCATTTTTCATAAACAATTGTGCATGTGATGTTTTTTTTAAATAATGATTACAAAGATAGGTCAGCAACAACTAGTCAAAAACCTATTTTGATTTTTTTTTCAAAGATGTCTTTTTCTGAAAGGTCCAGATATCCCCCTGCAGGGTAGACTTATAGATGAAATATTTTGAAATCAAATTTTACAAATGTGAGAGCATTCTCATTTCTCAAGTTGTATTCAAATGAACTTTCAAATGGAATTAAAACCAACGAATGTAGTGTCAAGGGGCATTTCGGGAAGTGCCAATACTCAAGTGTACCTTTAATTACGCGGACTACCCCTCCGCTTCTGGTGCGCCGCATTAACCAGGAGCACACTTGGTACCAAACCAGGCATCTGTATGACGGGTTCTTTTCATTGAGGGTTTAGTCGCGCCAATTTGGTCACGGCAGTGTGGTTCCAGCGTACGTAATGATATTTATACTTTCAGAGTCTAAATAGTTACAACGATAATAATACACACATACCCAATGCCAATGCCGTGGCAAGTTTCCCTTTACTTTACTTAGCCTTAACGACGCAGCTTGTGAAGTTGACTAAAAGCAGAAATAAGCAGCATAAATTAAGAAGAAGGACATAATTTGTCATAAAGTATATTGTATACTTCTTTTCATTTGTTAACATTAATATTGGTCGATTAACTCCCCTCCCCCTTCTCTAATTTACCCGACTTAAACGAATTTGAGATATTACAATTTGACAAGGATTTTGCTATCCGCCCCAAGCTGCATTTGACTAACAAAGGAGAAATTGACTTTGAAACTCGAGACAAGGATTTGGAATATTTTCCTGGAGTTGAAGTGGTAAGTAGCCTAGTGGTTCTGTCCCACTTCTTATTCTTACTGTAATAGCAAACATTAACATTCCGCTAACACCAAGTTTAGCAAAACTATGATTGGCTGGTATAAGCTGCCGTGCCCCGATGTTCTATTTCATCACAACTTCTGTTAACTATAATTTTGTTCAATAATACTGTAAGTTTATAATATTCTACATTCGAGTACCTAGTAATATAATGTTGCAATATGAAGGGTTCGAAGATGCTAAACGTAATGGTTCATAAATCCAAAGTATAATACAGGACATTTCCTTAAATACGTCGCTTCAACCCTTGCAACCGTTAGCTATACTTTCTGTAAGCAATGTTTGCCTGGTATATGATCGCATAATACATGTTTTATATTTATATATTTGTTTGGTTGTTAGTGACATAGATTAATGAATCGCATCACTTTAACATGGCACATACTTATTATATTTGGAATAAAGTGCCCTTTAAATGTAATTAATTAACGCACTCGAATTTTGTCATTTTTCATTTGTTTATTGACATGTACGCGTGTATGTTAAAGCATTCAATGAGTGTATACAGTTATGCATGTAAAATGAAAAACCACTCTAGAAACGTCATTCATATAATTATGTTTTATGTGTAATAGAGCTTTTATGACAACATAAGTATGTCGGTTATTCTCATCATATCTGTAGAAGTCCGTGGAAAATGCCGATAACCTTTTATGCAATCCTCCAGTCCTTTACTCCCTTTTTGATATTATTGAGTTACATGTATTATGGACCATGGCGTTACAAATCAAACAGAAAAGTGTTTAAATGGATAATAAATTATGCAATTATTCGTAAAGGACAACAATCTAGGATGCGAATCCCTTTTACTAGACATTACATTATGTTTTTGCTTTCGACTGCTACCAAATAATATAAATGTTTTCAAATAAACTGTAGATTGTGAAATTAAATATAAATCACATAATTATATCATTAGTGGTGATATCACCTGATCAAAATATATCCGATTAAAAAATTGATATCTTAGAGAAACCAATGTTAAAAGTAATAAATGAAACCGAGAAAGCTGTTTTCAATTATGATTACTGTATTGATGTATTGCTTGATAACGTTATATACTGATATATTGGTTAATTGAGTAATGGAATAGTCCCTACTTTATTAGGCCTGTTAAACGGATCTAGTAACTTTGTTGACAAGTGCAAAAAGTGATGCATGGTCAAGGAAATTTATATTGGTGTGATCCAGAAAGTAATTTGTTAATTTGATGTTATTTGGCCGAGAAATAAACGAACAGGCAAAGTTATATTCACTTATTCATTGCACTTAATTTGTACACTGCTGAAAAGGACCCGTAGATAATTTCATATCCGAACACTTCAATCGTAAAATATCTTTTGAACGAAATGGAAATTTGAAAAACCGAAACCTGTCCTATGCGTTTATGGTTAATACGAATGAAACAAGGTATATGAGGAATTTTAAAGATTTGGACAATGTTACTGAGTACCTTTAAGTTTACATTTTTGTTGCAATATGTTGTACTGTAAAGTCGGCATAATTTATATGTAAATTAGTCTGACATGGTTATCTAATGCATATCATTGGACAATCCTTAGGTAGATGTTAAGCCTTTGTTATGCCCTAATATGTCATAATTTGTCTATGTTAATCTCTCTGTAACATATTACGTCGTGGCTTATTTTAAAGGTTGACATGTACAAAAAGTGATGGTGGTTAAAACAAGGTGTGCTGTTGCTTTCTGATATGTCCAATGGGTAATGTGTGATAATTTCAAGTTAAATTGACGTTGTATGGCGGAGAAATTAGCAACAATGCAAAGTGATATTCACTAACTCAATGCACTGACTTTGTACACGGTTACGACTATCCAGTGGATATTAAAGGGACTTATTAACATTATCCAAATCCTCAAAAAAAAAATGTAATTCTAGCGGTTCCCTCATACCTTGTTGTATTCAAATTAACAATAAAATCATGGGACAGGTTTCGGTTTTTCAAATTTCCCTTTCGTTACAAAGATATCTACGATCTACGATTCAGATAAGAAAAACTCCGTTGGAGTTTTGAAACCGTGTACAAAGTGAGTGCAGTGAGTTAGTGAATATCACTTTGCATTTTCGCTCATTACTTGGCCATGCAATGTCCATTTGACTTGAAATTTTCACTCAATACCCTGTGGACATATGATATAACAGCAGTATACATTGCATCAACCATTCATCACTTTTTGCACATGTCAACAAAGTTACTAAATCCCTTTAAACACTTTAATCGTAAATATCTTTTTAACAAAAGGGAAAGTCGAAAAACCAAAAACTGTCCCAAGCTTCTATTATTTGAAGTTGAATAGTTAAAAGATTCAAGTTATCGTTTAACACTCAACCCTAAGCAAAATGCTAAAATATTCCCTGTTCATCTTTTGTTGTGGTAATTATTATGGACTACCCCCTTTAAACAGTTCCCACATATATTTTTTATAAACAGATTTGCTGACGAAGTACCACTGTAAACACACACACACATAATGTATAGTAGTTATTGAAGTGGAAAGCATTATGTAGTGTTGACACCACGTACGTGTTCCAAGCGGGGCAATTAATACGGGTGAATCAATTCACTCATACACCGATGATAAGGCACTGGAGCATGCGTTTTGCCATCACCAACTATTCATAACTTGTTATGATCCCTTGAACCCATAGACTGAAATCAACAATACACACAATAGTTTTGATTTTGTATTACATGGAGTGGATCATCGATATACATATGAACAGCTCAGTTCCAAAAGGCGCTAAATCCATTTTCCATGAAAATTGAGTTAACGATAAGCTACGTAGCTATCCAGGAATCCACATTTTACGACAAATTGCTCACTCAAGATCAAAATATAGAAAGTTGAATTTTCATATTCCCATATAGGCACGTGTACAAAGTTGGGCAAAGAAACCTGTTTTGCTCGAAAGTTGAAAAAGTGGATATAGCACCTTTTGGAAGAAAGCTCTTTATATCAAGAGCCAGCAGCGCTATTTTGATTAAAGAGAGGAGATAATCATAGATATATTGTTATCGTTATGTTTTTTTATGGTTTTGGTTCAACAGTAATCGTCCAATCAATACAATTGTCGGCCTCCCCCATAATCAGATGCCCGTCATAAATATGCGTCTTTCATTAAAACAAAATCACTTTTGCGCCCTCAGTTAAAGGAATCTAGTAAAATTCTCTAAATCGACAAAACTTACTTAGAACTCAAGTGGTTTTCTGACACTTTGTTCTAACCGTTTTACCAAGAAACATTGGTTTTTCGAATTTCCATTTTATTAAACAAATATCTGAGATTAAAGTGTTCGGATTTGTAATTGTCCATTGCAAAACTATGATTGAGTATAAAGTCAGTGCGATGAGTTCGGGAATATCACTTTGCATGGTCGCTCATTACTCTTCCATGTGTATTTCGTATATATTCAAGTAAACCCTTTATCCCTAGGAAAGGTCACGCGTCTTCAAGACTGCAACATTCGTTTTCACAGCCTGTCAGATCATTTTGGGAAACTCACTTTCTCAAAACGTGAATCATCGTAGCTAGTATTACTGATTTATGCCTTCTTTACAAAGATGGCTCACCATATGATTCATTCTACTTCACTTTGCTTCCACACTCCGCATTACTTTGCCAGGTTAAGTCAGCTATTTCAATTATTCCACTTTGCACCACGGCTCACTGAAGCATCTTATTCCCGGCCTGCTTATTATAACCAAACATGTACGAGGGGTGTTAAAAAAGTTCATAGCCCGACCTTGAAGGAGCAAATGTGCTCGCATTTTCGGCATTCTTCCTAAGGTCCTCCAGGACCTCCTTTAAAGGGACATTCCCTCTTTTGCAAGCCAAATTTCAAAAGTTGCGAGGTTATTGTATTGTCTTATATGAAAGAAAATGTCATTTAATAGCATGCCTGAATAAAAATTAGGGCTTGAAGTCTCCTTTTCATGGAGTTATACACCTAAAACTAATAAACCGTCGTCCAACAATTAATTGTGCATTATATGTATATTCACCCAGTGAGGAAGTTCGTATACTGATTTCACGAAGTACCACAACGCTATGCGTGACCCCTACGTGACCCGCGCTATCTACGTGACCCGCGCACAATTAAGAATAGCATGACCGCACACTAGGCAAAATAACCAAACCTCGCTTAAACTGACTACATGTAATTACATATTCTTCATTTGTCCGTGACATACCTTTACAAATGTCGGCTTCACAATACCTTTACAAGAATAAGTACAATGTAGTTCTAATATTATGCTAAATCAGTTAAACTCTTTTATTGACCGATATATAGTCTGATGGAGGGACGCATTCGTTTTTCATTCGTAGAATCCAAATTATAGGGCTGTTCGTTCTGATTTTTTCTGTGTGTGTTTCATTCATCTCCATCCGTCAACTGGAAACTGTTCAAACGTTTTGTCAAAGAGGGACTGTCCCTTAAAGATGTCTCTTAAAAACCCCTGAAAACCCGCATACTGGCATATTTTGTCTCATTATCCTCCTGAAAAGCACAACTTTGGGAGTGTTTATTCATCCGTGGGAAGAAATCGAGCGATGCCAGGTTATGTGATTAGGGAGGAAGCCGCACAACCCCATCCCGCAGTCTATGGTTTCTGCAGGCATGGCAGGGTTATCATGTTATTGTGAGCAGGCACATTGTCTTGGAGCAGCACATGCATCTCATCAACTTGCATTGCTACTATTTACAAGTGATTTTTGATGAGCATCATGGACAGCCAGTCTAGAACCAATACATAAAACAACTGACATGATTGTAAAGGATTCGACAATACATACACAACATTAGATATCCCAACTTCCTGCTTCTTCAAGGTCGGGCTATGAACTTATTGAATGCCCCTCGTAGTCTGATCTCCACCAACCTTCTATCTCCCATGATTCTTACCATTTCTACGTATCCATCCTTGTTTTTCCCTTCAATATTCAAGTGATTTTAAGCAAGCTACTTGGAACTCAACAGCATAGCATGTAAATCTGTTAGTTCCAGTCTCCACAAGATAACTCATAACAGTCGCAGCTGGACACATTACCGTATTGTATAATGTCGCCTTAACTCTTTTGTTACCCTTTCCAATACAACAACTTCTTCAAAATCAAGTATATGGATGCAGTGAAGATTTAAACGCGACTCACTTTATTTCTTCTTTCTCTTTCCGTTTCACCTGTTTAACAGATCTGTCAGCAATTTTAGGCGAAATGGCAAAGATTACAGATATACTGATGGCGGAAATAGCCGAGGACATCGGCGGCAGCGATACAAATGTGCTCGATTTAGGCTTGGGGCTCGGTTTAACCGAAAAGGAGGTAGAACATTACATTGAAGCAAATAAAAGCGAAGCCAGTGTGACTACAAAGGGCACGACAAACATGCTGCACGACTGGAGCAGGAAAACGCCCAAGAAAGAGCAGGTCCGGATCTTAGGAAAGGCGCTGGGGACGTTCGGCCTTGGATCTATAATTGCCAAGAAACGCTTATCGAAATTCATGACAGGTAAGTGACGATTCCAGGGGGACCCTTTTTAATTACCATAGTATTCTACACATTTGACATGCGTGCACATTTTTGCGGCGATCGGCCGTTTCATGGCCGAGATCTTAGGGCGCGGCATAATACCTTCACCCCACCCCCGGCCGTAGAAAAGCATCAATAGCCCGCCCTTTTGAGGGTTAGACAAGGGGTGGTTTTCAAAGCATTACACCATTTAGGGGCATCACCTTTAATACGGAGGCGCACTACGCCATTCAGTGTCCATTTCAGAAGTTGATGGACACGAGTGGGTAGCACTTTTGTATATGAGTGACCACCCCCCCCCCCCCCCCCCACCCCCCCTACAGGGATGACGATATGATTTACTTTCGTCGCGAACTCATGTTTGGAATTGGATGCATGAGATATGGACCATGCATTCGAATTATGCATTTAAAAATACCATAACTACGTCATTAGTTTATTACCCCCATATGTTCTTTACATCATCTGCAATAAATCTCATGCAAGTCGCACGTTTCAATTTTAAAGAAGTGTATTGCAAGCATCACAACGTTTAGCAAAGCTTTTCATGAACTACAATGCCAATATAATCTCAAAGCAGTTATTGTTTTGTCTTAATATTTTCATTTTCAACTCTAATTTTCCAATAATGGTTAGCTATAGCACAACTTGTTATTGTGTATCCAGGATAAATTTGAACGAATATAGCAGGACCAGACACTTTGTCGGGATTCATGCTAGGAAGAAATGGTCATTTTACGTTCACATAATGCATGTTGGTAAAAATTGGAACAGTAATATCTTTGTCAATTTTATCTGATTTCTTAGAAAAAGGCATCAAATCAAAGCTTGTCACGTGGCTTCTCTCGGGATTTGTAAAACACGTGCAAGATTTTGATATAATCCGGTCACATATATCGTCGTCCTTGTTCTCCAGAAAAAAAAAGAAACAAACATTTTTCACTTCTGTCAATAGAGTTGCCTGAACATGGAATTGTGTTAAATGTGCCCAATCATATCATGACTCGTATATTGAATAATAATGTATGTCGATTTGTGACTAGGTCCCGGTGATCAAGCACAGAGAATCAGCGCAGTGGGTGCAATGCACGCCATCTTGTCTCGGCCTTGGTTGCATGCCGCCATCGTTCTGGTTGTGTCCATCGTGCTAGCTGTCGTTTCTCAGTCCTGGATGTCCTGGATGCACGTTAGACGAACAACTGTCCCTGAGGCTGTGGTCCTGCCTCGGGTCGTTTGACAACCTCACAATGCTTTGCATGAACGAGTCATCTTTCGCCCTTCCCCTCCAGCGCGCCTTCTCTCCCGTTGGTAAATGATTTGTCAGTTGACTTCTCTCAAGGGCGCTCCTTTGGCGGGGTGTTAGCGGCGCTGCCTGCATTGAGTACAATGACAGTCGACCTTGTTAACTGCGACCAAGACATCGGCCAGATAGCGGCCGATCTCGCGTATGGTGGATCGAGTTGACGAGCATTATACTCGACGGTGCGGATGATAACATCGTATCAGATGCGAGTATGTCAAGACTATGTGAGGCTATCGGAAGCAGGACCAACAGGCTTCAGAAATTGCGGATTTCCGGGCTGGACACAGATGAGGAGAATCTGGTCCATTTGATTGAGACTTGCAGGACACTTGACACCATGAGGGGCATCCAGTGAGTAAATGTGTGCTATTTGTATACGTGATTCGTTGAATTGAAAAACTGGCCTGTATAGTTCATAAAACATGTCGTATATAATTATGTGTATTTGTTATTCATTTATTTATTTTCTACAAATGTATAAAAGTTTGTTTTTTTATCCGTCAACAACCTTTTGAACCTAAAATCAAATTATAAACAATTACAAACAAAAGCTTGCACGCATGCGAACAATTTGCATTCGACCATTCATAAACGAAACGTGGCTTTTCTTTATTACAAAAAACAAATTGTATAGTTCTTTTCTATTCTTTTCAATAAAGCTGATAATTATCCAAATTGAAATCGTATTATGGGAATAAAACATGATCCTGACTTTATTGGAGAGGAATATAGTAAGAGTCAGAAATTAGTTGCTTTGTTTTGTGCTATTATCATCCATATCGATCATGTCCACATAGCACCATAGGATTTACAAGTGTTGACATGATATTGATCAACATGATATAATTTATGTTTTAGATGTTAACAAACAGCACTGAAATGCTAATAAGATAATGTGAATTAATAAATAGCTATTCCTTCCTATCGAATGAGCAAATGGATGCTACACGATACTCAATCAGTCGGTATTCCTCTCCATGTTTAAATACAGGATCGTGCAGTGCGGCGTCAAACTCAATGGCAGACTGCACTCACACCTGAGGAGCCTTGATGGGCTACATGGCGCTGTAACAGTGCATATTCTACAACGGGTGAGTGCTTGAATATTATTCCACACACTAGATGTCTGATTTATTATAGGGAAATGTTGACTGTTGTCTGATTTAAATTACTCTCTTACGTATAGGACCATATAGTAACGAATTAGTAAATTGGTTCTTTGTTATTGTAATATTAAAATGAAAATTCAATGAGAATATGCATATTATAATAATCACATTTTTAATGTTAGTGCCTTTCTTGCAAAATGCATTCATAAATATGTATTATTTTGTTGAATTTTGATGTTAAATTATATTTTTATTGTGTTGGAATTTATTTATTCATGTATGTTCATATGTTCATGTACACAAGGCATTTTAGTCCTCGGACTACAGTCTTGTTAATTTTGTTCAATAAATACCGATATATCTATCTATCTATCTATCTATCTATGCGTGTTGAACTGGGCTAGTCAAAAGCTGGTATCGGTAAATGAGATATGCGTGGAACTAGCAATGAGGCCAATATCAGCCTGTTTAAAAAGCGTGGCAATACAATTTGATTGAATGTTTATGGGAAAAGTTATAAGATCCGCTAGTTGTTTTACTTTCTATTGCATACTTATTTCCTCTCTAAACATTCCACATAAGATTCCTTTCATTTTTCTATCATCCTCTTCTTTTCCCCCGTCCTTTTCTTTCATTCCATTTCTCCTCACTGTGAGGGTATACTTAGGATACTTAGGGTATACTTAGGATATACGTTTCTCTTTCTGGGAGTATTTAAGATGAATCAAAAAATTGTCCGGAGAGTATGTCAATTGTTTTCAAATATTTCCAAATTCGTTCGTAGCATCCGTATAATCTAAATTTAATCGAACGACTTTAATTTACTCTTGCGTTCGCTAGTAAACATTGTTATTTCCCCATGTTCCGATGTTCCGATGTAGGTCACTTAAGAACTGCTCTGATAAAAACCAAATCATTGTCCATAACCTGATATCTTTATTTTTGTTTGCAGCATCATACAGACAAAAGGTTCGCTATTCCCCATACATATGGAAGCCCCCACTTCAGCTTTGAGAGACGCCCTGGAAGCGATGATGCCGGTACCATATAGATCGAGCGTAGTGGCACTGACATGGAGAACATTCTTCATTCTAAGTAATGTGCATAATCTTCGGGATATCTTCTCTTCGAAATAACATTCTGGTTGTTAATCGAACAATATTATGTCCAAACGTGCACCGTCCCCCATGCATCTGGATGCTTCCACTTGAGCTCTGCCAACCGATTGTGTAAATACCATAGGTCGAACGCACTTACACTGACTGCTGACATGATGAGCTTTCTCCACCAACCTAAATGTTCATGATATTCGGGAATGCTTCTCTTTTGTTATCGCTCTGGACCCATATTCATGAAAGCCCGCTAGCTTAGTTCCTCTCTAAGTCTAATTTGGATGACGTGGCTAAGAGTTATACACAATACATTTCAGTTGCTAACTAAGGTTTACTTAGATGGAACCCTTGGGCTTACCCAGTTAACCCTAGTTGGGGACTAGGAAAACTGCTTCGATAAACTGCACATTAAAGAACTAAGCTAGCGGAGTTTCATGAATATGGGGCGGTATTTTGACATAATTTGTTATGCTCTTTCGGAAAATGAAGTTCAAATTTGACAATTCTAAAAATAGATTTGTATGACGTCATAGCTTCACCACTCTATTTACGGGGCGATATGTCCTCCATTCAACCACGTACCCACATGTCCATGATCTTCCGTAATAAGGATGTTCCCGTATTGGCTTAAAGGTACTTAGTAAACATTTTTTAAATCCTCAAAATCCAATTGGAGTTCTAGAGGTTCCCTACCTTGTTTTTTTTTTCGTATTAACAATAAAAGCATGGAACATATTTCGATTTTTCAAATTTATCTTTCATTCAAACGATATTTACGATTGAAGTGTTCAGATTAGAAATTGTCTACGGGATAATTTAAGCCTCGTACAAAGTAAGTGATATGAGTAAGTGAATATCACTTTGCATTTTTGCTCTTATCTCAGCCAAGAAACTTAAAATTAACGTAACATTTTCACATATTACTTTGTGGAAATATCAGATCACACCAATACAAATGTAATTAATCACTCATCACGTTTTGCACTTGTCAACAAAGTTAGTAAATCCCTTTAAGCAATAATACACGTATGATCATTATACTAATCGTAATTATGTTTTTCTAAAATACATGTTGCTAGTTTAATAGGCCCGTCAGTGAAAGTAAGATGCATGAATAAAGTTGTGTATTTCAGATCTAAACCGAACACAAAAAGTAACTACCCCCTAAACAACTGCTCATGATTTCATAACCGATAATTGTTTTAGGATGTCTTCTTACCACACTATTGGTACAATTGTTATGTACATTATGTGTGAAAATAAGAGATATTCATCACTTTATAGCTGAATGAGCACAGATTAAAGACAAAATGCCCCAATTCAAAAGTAACAAGACAATGCGTGTTCCTGTACATTGTTGTGAAACAGCACATGTGGCTGAATGCATTGCTCTGGTTATGGTTTATGAAACAATGCTTCTTGAAATTATATTCATAATGATTTTCTAATGGCACATGTGGTAAAATGCATTAATTGCAATTGTAAAACAGTGAATTTTGTAATTTTCCAATACTGAATTATTAACTGTAATGATGATAATACTTTTGCGAATTTTGAAATATGAAAATTTTATCTTTAATGTGTGCTCACTCAACCATGGATTAATAGTTACTTCTTATGTTTACACATTGTTTTCCTAACTATCATATAAATATTTTGGCAAGACTAGATCTTCAAACGATGCTTGGTTATGAAATTATGAGCAGTTGTTTAGGGGGTAGTTACTTTTTGTGTTCGGTTTATTAAGGGTCACATTTTACAAATAAATATAAATACAAACATTGTTTATCGAATGTTTTACTGGATTTGAATTTGCAGCAAAAGACGGACACTATCTTTAAACATCATGCACCTTCTCGGTAAGCATAGCACGTAACGAGGAGTAACAGTTTAGATAAGAGCGCCTTGAGTGTCACACTACGATATACATGGCGCTTTACAAAATGCCACTATTAGTATATTTATGTGATTATTATCATTTGTCTCATTATCATTATTATTGTTATTGTTATTAGTAGTAGTAGTAGTAGTAGTAGTAGTAGTAGTAGTAGTAGTAGTAGTGTAGTAGTAGTAGTAGTAGCAGTAGTAGTATAAGTATTAGTGTTAATACAAAATAATATTGTTACGAAAACTGAGATGTAAATTACTTTTACATAATAAGCGGAAGTAAAAAGTAATAATTGTTGTCATAGAGTCAATATTTTAAGAACATTTCTCAAAATAATGATGTCATAGTGATTAGCATTTCTCCCAAGTGTAATCATATTGAAACAGGCGTCGGGAATTCGTTCAATCAACTTTCATTTGATCCTTTAACTTTGTAATAATAAGTAACAATCAATGAATTGTTAAGTTAGGCTTATATATTGAAACATAACATGAAATTGGTGTGGATTTTTCAAATGTCTCTTTAATTATGTAAACGAGTATGACTAAATAAAGCGTGACGTGAACGTCATGTGAAGGAAGGCAGAATCAATGCGGAGTAATATATTCGGACATCCATTGTTACCATTTTAGTGGCCTCTTATGTGAAACTATCATACATCGTCAATACAAATTTTATCATAATAACTCTTGGAATATGGTTGGTATGTGTTTTTATTTGTTCTGAGGTGATAGTTTTATGTAAGGATGCAACTTATTATATATATGCAACATATAAGGCTCTGCCTTTCACTTTGCATTTCATTGTTCATTGTATGTGTAGTATTCCTATGTATTATTTTTATTTTATATGATTTTTGTATGGAAATACTAAAGAAATTGAAATTTAAATAAGAGGAGGTATACAGCTTGTAAAAAAATAATTATTATCAATATTATTGTCTTGTTTGATGTTTGTACTGAGTATTTTATATCCATGCGTATTAAAATGTGTCGGGTGAAGATGGCAGTATAAAAACAATGTCAATGGTAAAAATGTCAGAGGTGAAACATCAGTGGAAAGACTACGACACAAAACTAACCATGATATTGGTATTTCATTGAAGTCTTAAATATACATCTATACATGCTTAATGCTCGTGAGAAATATTATCTGGTATGCTGTTGTATTTATATATATTTTGCCTTTATGCGTACTGTATACATACCTGTGTAACCGTATAAACTGTATAACTGTGTACCGATGTGTAATGTAACATACATATAATAGCAAACATATTAACAAGCTCAACAAGTACTATTAGTTTATCTAAATGTCGCCCTCCTTTGTCGATGCATGTGCTAGATTGGTCAGGTGCGGTTCGTTATTCCGAAGGTTCGTTATTCCGAACATAGACATTGGGCCGTATGCATAAAGACAATCAATTGCTTATAAGCAATTGCTTTAAGCACAATCAAGAGCTTGTCAAGCAAAAGATCAAGTTCAAGCAATTGCTTGAATTCATATACACAAGCTTTTGCTTGTGCTGAAACCTTTTGCTTGCACTGCCTAAGCAATTGCTTACGTGTTGGACAAAGGATCGTTACGGTTGTGCGAACATCGCACTGCAGGACAACAACGCTTCGTGCCCGACCTGGCAGCAGTATTTTTGCTTATGCAAATAGGGGGGAAACAGCACAGAGCATAAGGGGAGTTTCTATGCAGATCGATGGACGAAAATTGCCGTAAAACGTCTAAAATAGCAGAAATTTGATTAAATATGTAATTACAACATAACCTCTTAAATAAGGAACTCGTAATCATCATGAAACGGTATGAAAATTTGATCCTTAAACGCGAATGCCCTGAGTAAGCAAGAGCTCAAGCTGGTCTGGATGTGCTTGAAAAAACGAAAGGAAATGCTTATCAAGACAAGTAAAAGGTTCGTTTTCTACATACGGTTTTAAGCATTTGCTTGTTTGGTAAGCAATTGCTTACGAGCAGTAAGCAATTGCTTGTGCTTGTAAGCAATTGCTTGCAAGCAAAAGCTTTTGCTTGTTTTCGTGCATACCGATTCAAGCAAAAGGCTAGCACAAGCAATTGCTTGTTTTTATACATACGGCCCATTGTGTATACCTGGGGTAGCATTAATCCGAAGGTTCGTTATCCTTAGAATAACGAACCTTCGGAGTAGTCGAACCTTCCGAATAACGAACTGTAACCAGATTGGTCAACATTTGTAAAAAGTTCCAGCGTGAACAAATTATTGAATGGGAGAGCCGTGAAATGAATGTATAATCCCCCAACCTTATCACACCCACTTTATCAATCTTAAGAATGAAATTAAGTCTATACATTAGATGCACCACGTACCACACCCCGTTCCTGCGTCTCGTATACCAATTTATCAACTACGCGTTAGTGGAATCTTCATAGACTCAATGACATAGTGTACCAGGATCCAGTAGTTCATGTGTGTATGATAGTTCATCCGGTATTTTCATAATAAATTATATTGCATGATAAACTTTTAACTTTCATATACATGATATAGGCTCTACCGGTGTACATTTAAGCCTGTATTTGTATTTTAAAGTAGCGCTTTCCTGACTACAATGTGAACATGGGTTTTTGTTTCAATTGCATATTATAATATGCTGTTTATCTCTTTAAGTATGTGTGTATGTGTGTGTGTGTGTGTGTGTGTGTGTGTGTGTGTGTGTGTGTGTGTGTGTGTGTGTGTGTGTGTGCTCGTATGTGTGTTTGTGTGTATTGAACATAACATACAAAGCATGTCCCAAAAACAACGATATCCTTTATTTTTTCACATACAGGCCAGTTTTTCGATTCAATAAATCATGTATTTTGTTTCCGTCTTGGGCAAGTCAGTCATAGCGCTCAATATTGTTATGATATTCTCCTCAATATGAATTCTCAGCAAGTAACTCTCCTGGTATTGCTTGATCTGAGCTCCGCTTTCGACACTGTTGATCACTCCATCCTCATCTCACGCCTTCACACCAAGATTGGACTCTCCGGAAATGCCTTGGAATGGTTCCGGTCTTATCTGAGCGAAAGGAGTCAGCGTGTGACAGTCCGTGGATCCCAATCAGACAAGTTTGCCCTTAACTGTGGGGTTCCACAAGGGTCTTGCCTGGGCCCTCTCCTGTTTTCGATATACACATCTGAGCTGTTTGATGTCATTGGGAAGCACCTTCCTGATGTCCATTGCTACGCTGATGACACTCAGTTGTACTTCTCTTTCAAGCCTGATCGTGCTGGAAGTGAGGATGCAGCTGTTGCAGCTATGGAGACCTGCCTTGGTGACATTCGAACATGGATGCTGAAAAATAAACTTCTGATCAACGACAGCAAGACAGAGTTTCTCAGGATTGGAACAAGGCAGCAGCTACGGAAGATCAACACTTCACACATCAAGATTGGTAGTGCTGAAATCACCCCTTCGGCCAGCGTTACAAACCTAGGCTTTGTGTTCGACCAGAACCTGAACATGGATAAACATGTCTCGGCAACTTGCAGGATAGCCTTTTTTCACCTGCATAACATTCGTCTCATCAGAAAGTATCTAGACCAGAAGTCACTACTCACCCTCATCCATGCATTCGTTACTAGCCGCCTGGACTACTGCAACAGCCTGCTATATGGTGCCACTGCAACCCACACTGAAAAGCTGCAGCGTGTCCAGAATGCAGCAGCAAGACTTGCCACCAAATCCCCCAAATTCTCTCACATGAAACCTGTTCTCCGTCAACTCAACTGGCTCCCCATCAGATCCAGAGTCCAGTTCAAGATTCTCATTCTCACTTTCAAATGTATCCATGGTCTAGCTCCTCTATACCTAACTGAACTTATTACAATTAGCCCTCCGTCCCGGTACTCGCTCCGCTCCTCACAAGGCACTCTACTGAACTATCCAACTGCCAAGATGCTTCCTACACTTGGGGATAAAGCATTCGCTTCCGCAGCACCCAACCTTTGGAATAAACTACCTCTGACCCTCCGCAACCAAGCTTCATTCAATCTGTTTAAAGAACAATTGAAAACTCACCTCTTTCAATAACTTGAACTTGAACAGCGCTTTTGAACATTTTATATGGAAAATGCGCTATATAAATGCATTATTATTATTATTATTATTATATTACCATCGTAACGTGTATTATGCAGCTCTACAAATGTGTATTTGCCATTCAATATCAGACGATAATCAATCCAGCGCGGAAGTGCGCAAATTCATACGCGTGTTTATCAATGACGTATGAATGGCTTTGCGCGTGTCTAATTGTGACGTATGAATATAAGTTTACGCACCTCTGCTATAGTACGCGCAAATGGCCCTTTCATGGGTTGAAAATGTTTAATCAATAATTTGAGATTTAATACATTGGTCTTCTTCACTGAACAAGACGGAGTAAGATGTATGTTCTTGTTTATTTATGTTTTGCTCTGGATAGTATGTATAATAATAATAATATTGACTGGCTTGTTCTTTCGTGATATATCAGAAATATTGCACTCGTCTTCGACTCGTACAATATGATCCTAGCGAATGCAATATTTCTGATATACCACTCAAGGCCAGTCAATATTATATAAATGTTAATTCTGTTTTGATAAAATAAAATATTGATACAGTTCTAATGTCAATTTGTGTGAAAATCAATTAATCAATCAACCAATTTGTTTTGAAATCAATTTGAGTCAAATATATTAATTAAAGTTATCTCATCCAAACAAACGAAATGTGAACAAAATCGTTATATGCATTTCTAACCAAGGCAAACATGATAAAAGTATAGGCTATTTATAGTTATAAGCAAACATGAAACAACATGAATTAAAACATTACGGCACATATATATGTAGAGCTTCGGAAATAGAATGAGTATTGCAGATGTGATAGGTCTGTGCAGTCGCTTTAATTGGGACACGAACGTTCAATACTTGGAGAGATGCTGGGAAGGAGGAAGCGGTTTACATCTGATCATGGTAATGTATACTTAAAGGGACTCAAAATAAAATTTTAATTCTAGCGGTTCCCTCATATCTTGTTGTATTCGTATTAACAATAAAATCATGGGACCGGTTTCAGTTTTGCAAATTTCTCTTTCCTTACAAAGCTATATACGATCGAAGTATTTAAATAAGAAAAACTCCGGGGGAGTTTTGAAACCGTGTACAAAGTGAGTGCATATCACTTTGCATTTTCGCTCATTAGTTGGCCATGCAATGTCCATTTGACTTGAACTTTTCACACACAATACCCTGTGGACATATGAGATAACAACAATATACATTGCATCAACCCTTCAGGACTTTTTTGCACATGTCAACAAAGTTACTAGATCCCTTTAAATGGTTAGTTGGGTTTAGGTAAAAAGAGTTAAGTTTGGTCAAACTGAATTTTAGTAACCCAAATCTGCAATATTACATTACAAACTAACAGCTATATACCTCCGGATGGTCGGAATGAATGCAACTTTAATGACTAAGTAAAAAGCATGTTATCATTCAAAAAGAGCCGTTACAACTCCAAAGGGTGCTCTTTAAAAGCTCATTGGTTTCAATCTTGCAATTTGGCTCGTATGATCTGTACGTGTGACTTTTGCTGTGGAATAGAGCAACATAGTATTGAGGAGTGGTGGTCCAGCTAAACAAACAATTACCAATTCAAAAGCCACAATAGGAAACTAACTGCCTGGATATAAAGTGCGGCTATCAAAATTGGCTCTCTCTTTGTCTCTCCCACGTCATTATGATTAACCAAAATATACCGGACCATTGTTCGCCGATTCTATCAGAACTCATCGATCGTATACAATTGTGTAAATCAACCTCGGGTTTTCCCAAAGACATGAGCATTACGATGAAATCGTATCTGTCCCTGTCTTCGTTGTATGACACGTTATAATAGGGGATATCATTTTGGAACTAGAAATAAATGAGCTAAACAAACATCGAGTGTAAACAGCTCACTATCTAGCCGCCGGGGAAAATATGATAACGTGATATGATAAGTTGGGTATTGTTGCACTACGGTTATTGTTATTAAAGGGATAGTTGCGTTTTGAAATAGAGGGCGCTAAACAAAATAATTTGTTGTGAGATAATGAAAAACTGAGTGTCAAATTCGAAAGAGCATATACGGTCTTAATGGCAGAATAAACTTTATTTTATCAAAATCGATTCAGAAATGGCTAAAATATATCCATAAACATTTAACCATTTGTTATAAATGTGAGGCCCCACAATTATTAAATTATGTTGAACCAGCCGTTGAATTTTTTGTTTTGTTTTGTAATGCTTCCTTTGTCCAAAACAAACTCCCATTATAATACCACCATACAGAAATCCTAACACATTTCAGACGTGATGTAAGCCGGCGGTCGAGCGCGTGCTATATGAATGCCACTTTCGTTATCTCACTTTGTATCCAAACATGCTTACCGACTGTGTTTATAGTGAATACATGAAATACATACAACATTATTATTCTCCGTTAGTCTTCTTTATTCGCAAACGAACAACACTGGCGACCAGGCCCATGCCCAGAGCGCGTTGATCTTTGAACCGGGGAATCCCCGCCGTTGGTAGCACGTTATGGTTGCACGGTAGTAAGTATTATCCCCATTGACTTACACACTAAAAACCATGATTTCAATATAACATGAAATTTAAAACGATTGCATGAAGTTTTCTAATTTGTTCATATATCTCTATATTATCATGGTAGATCTATCAACAGAAAAAACATGTTTTAAATGATGCAGCAGAACATTAATATAATGAGTCTTGAACGAAGAATAGATATGTTTCAATTGTCTGGCCTAATGGATTGCAGATGTTCATGCTTCGCACTTAAAGGGACTTAGTAACATTGTCCAAATCCTCAAAATAAAATTTTAATTCTAGCGGTTTTGTCATACCTTGTTGTATTCGTACTAACAATAAAATCATGGGACAGGTTTCGGTTTTTCAAATTTCCTTTTTGTTACAAAGATATGTACGATCGAAGTATTCAGATAAGAAAAACTCCGGGCGAGTTTTTCATCCCTGTACAAAGTGAATGCAGTGAGTTAGTGAATATCACCCAATATCACTTTGCATTTTCGCTCATTACTTGGCCATGCAATGTCCATTTGACTTGAAATGTTCACACAATACCATGTGGACATATGAGATAACAACACTATACATTGCATCAACCATTCATCACTTTTTGTACATGTCAACAAAGTTACTAAATCCCTTTAATAATCAACAAAAGTTATTTTTACCCCATTTATCCAGACTTCGGCCTTATTATGGAAGATAGCATTACGTTAATGCCAAAACCAGCATAAAACTATAGATTATAAGATCTAGTGACTTAGTGTTTATGATTTATTTTCTGAAAAATGACGTCATAATTATTTCCTCCGCCACTTTGCGAAAAAAAAGTCAAGACGGCTGAATTAGGTACGTGCGACCTTATGTGCGTGGAGGCATGAACGTGATTGGTCAACAATCATCCGACTACTAGCTAGCTAAAAAAATATACAAATTTGATCGCGGGGTAGACACGTAAATTGTGCATGATACCTACAGTACCGAGAGTCCTATAACTATAACCGTTACTTCATAGTACTCATTAATTGGGCCAAATACGTTAATGTCTTGCTTTATCTGTTTATTAGAACCAGACACAGAGGCCGATCGGACAGGACACCGATATTAAAATATTGGAAGAGCAGAAATGTAATATGTGTTTAACGTAAGTATACAGACATGATGTAGCTAAAGAAAACGTTATGAAGACACATACAGTGCTATACATTTGTATAGGGACTTTTTGTTGCCGAACAAAAACATGACGAAAATCGTACCAGAACTTATTTCTTATCTACAATTTTAGACGACTCGGACTAATAGATCATTATCTTCATAATCCCGGGTGGATTTAGTTCGGATTGGCGAATAAATTGGGAAATATCAGTACTTATTTAGTGACAGCGGTGCGATAGTCAGAGTCTGAAATGGCCGATATACATTGTACGTAGTAAAGGTACAAATACGAGTGTGCGGTGGCGCACTTGGTATGTTACTACACACAGTGTATATCGGCCATTTAGGACTCCGGATTATCACCTTGTCGAATACGATGTAAGAGCCAATATCATCGCAAGTCGGGGTAAACGTAGCGGTGGAGAAGGAAACAGACCTATCAATGATCATGCTTATTTTGTGAGAATAATGCCCCTGTTTTTTCATTCTTTTCGGCAAAGAAGTACGGGTCACGTCACGCCAGGCCATGTCCCCGTAACTACGCCACGGCGTGGTCGCACTTGGCTCCTCATCAGTAATTGTAAGGCAATCTGTACAATCAGTGGCGTAGTGTGGTCGGACTGATTGGGGGGCACGCACAATTATCGGGGGTCACACCTTATGTATTTCTTGTTTTTTCTTCAAAAAATGGCCCCTTATGTTTTCTATTGTTTTTTCCAAATTATTGGGGGCATGTTCCCCCCTCCCCCCCCCTCCCCCCCCCCCCCCCCGTAGCTACGCCACTGTGTGTATACAATACATGAATTGACATAGCTCAATCCTGCACCCATCAGAGAGGATTATTGTTATACTAATTTATATACAATGCAGGGTAACGAACAGGAGGATAATATCTGACGACGAATCAGGAAGTTTTCATTATCTGAATAACAACCGAAAGTCGGACACGTTATGTGTTTTGGATTGTTGACTGTTTGTTTATTCTCACAATATATATTAGTCATTAATGTCTATGTTCATTCGTTTGTATACAATGACAGGCATCCACGCTGTCGCGTACCATTTCCTTCGCTGTTCCAATTTAGAGATTACGATTGGGCATAATGGCTTCAGGAAGTGATCCCAAAATTGTCTTCAATGACCAAAGGCCCGTTTCCTCTGACTTGAAATATGGGGAGAAAATACTTGAACAGTTTGTAGTTAGTGGTCTGCATGAAGATCGAAGGAACAGACAGTTTGTACATCGTCCTAAGGGTGCTACTTGCGTCTGTGTATTCTCCAACACAGACGGCACCAAAGAAGTGGTGTTCTTTCAAAATGTCAAGGGACAACATGCAGCAGCGATTGTTTCCAAATACATATGCAGTCATGATATGAGCGGGAAATCAAAAGTCCACTTGTACTTCAATTATTCCACGTGTGTCAAATGTTCTCCTATTCTGATCGGACTGCAACAGAAATATCCACACATGGAATTCGCAATAACATTTTCATCACTCTATGATATTTCGCGTTCATCATGTGAGGAGTTCTGTGAGTGTAGAGAAAAGCTATCAGCAAGGCATCACTCCGATATACAGAAGAATGTCCAGCAATTGCAAGCACTCGCACGCGCCTTTCCTGTGCGAACATTCAACGCATCTTCATGGGAGGAGTTGGAACATTTACTTACAATATGGAATTGTAAGAATGGCCGGGCCGAGGTTAAGTTATCCGAGATACAGAAGTACAGTTTTCGCAGTGATGAGGACGGAAAGATGTCTCAAGACTGCAATGATTTGGATATACCACTCAGAAATGGTGAGTCTACATCTGTGACCTTCTATGAATTATGTCACCTTGGAGAAAATATGTACATTCGATATTTTAATCAGCATTTCAGTTTTCAATTTAGTTATACTAGCCTTTCCCATTGCCTCTTCTATATTTGCAAAATGTTCATCGTTATTATAATATGGAAGACAGGCTGTGAACCGTAAAATAATTTTACATCTGTTTGGCTTTTAACCCAGGCTATATTCTTTTTGATTTCTCCCTCCTTTAAGGCGCCCCTTTGCTGATGTGAGTTAAATATGGCTATTTCTAATGAATAGAATTTCTCGATATAGACATGTTGGCAGTGGGAAAGGGGGCAAATTATATGGAGATCATTCCATGTTGAAAGAAAAAAAACAGGACACGTAAATAAACATATTGTAGTGCTATGAATTATAATGTGGAAATACATTTCAACATTCACAAGAACAAGAAGAACGTATGAATGCTTTTAATACAAGGTTGTGAAACAGCACATGCCGTTGAAAGTATTGATTATGTCTCGTAAACTAAAGCGGAATGAAATTCCATCCATTGGTTGTGGAACATTGCAATTCGAAATGTATTAACTCTCAGTCAGCTGCAGTTATAGCATTAACCCATTCAAGACTTTCTCATTCTCAATAGACCCCAGCCAGAGTATTTTCAAGACTGTCCAGTCCTGAATATGTTAAACTGTGCGAATTTTAAAATGTGATAATTTTGTCTGTAATTTTTGCTCAATCAACCAATACGTAAATGATGTAATCCTTATTTGTACACATGATCTACGTATCGACCATATGAATACATTTGTATTCTGCTTTGTTTTGTTTTTAATTTGCAAATCACATTCATCAGAGTGTCATAATATGGTGTTGTCTCTCACAGCTGCTGCAGCTAGCGCACGCTACAACAATCGTGTCAATCAATTAATGCTTAACCCAGTGTCGTAGCGAGAGGGGGTTATTGCCCTCCCCCCTTCCATAATTTTCTGTTATGTGCTAGCTTTTTCTTTTATTTGGGGGCTTTAAATAGCTAAAATCAAAAAGCTTCCGGGGGATCCACCCCCTGGAACCGCGCCAGAGGCCCTAACCGAAGGCAGGACCCTGAACTCAGCCTAAAGTATTCGTGCTTACTACACGCTTGCAGGTTGGACCCCTCCCCCTTTCACAATTTTTTGCCACGCCACTGTCTTAGCCCAATCAAAATCGTGGGTACATTTAATTATTTTGTCACCAGATCTGGACCTCGCCCCTCTGGAAATTCTTGCCAGAGGTCCGAAAGCGAAGGAGGCGTACATAAAGGCCATTCGAGAAGGGAAGAAACGCGTTTTCCGAACTCGACTGATGATTGTTGGGCAGGAGAGGGTAGGCAAGACAAGCCTGAAAAAATCGCTAACCGGACAGCCGTACGTATCGTCTAATGCACATATTATCTGAATGTAAATTATAATGTATACGTTCAATTTTTTTCTTACAGACTTACGAATATTATAATGTTTAATGAAATATATCATATTCACATTGAAACCCTACCAATGACTCAATTTATCCGCATTCTGTGCAAACTACGTCGCACGTGAATTCGAGTGGGTAGCTACAGGAACCCAAGTCAGCGAACACGGCTAAACAAGCTGTGGCATTTTGGCCCAATCTTAGCGACGTACATGGAACTTTCTTTATATTTCTGTATTTAACGATGTTATGATTAAAGGGACTTAGTAACATTGTCCAAATCCTCAAAATCCAATTGGAATTGTAGTGGTTCCCTCATACCTTGTTGTATTCGTATTAAAAATGTTAGCATGGGACAGGTTTCGGTTTTTCAAATTTCCCTTTCGTTAAAAAGATATTTACGATTGAAGTGTTCAGATGTTAAATTATCCACTGGATCGTCTAAACCGTGTACAAAGTGAGTGCAATGAGTTAGTTAATATCACTTTGCATTCTTGCTCATTACTCGGCCATATAACGTCAATTTAACTTAAAATTTTCACATAAAAAAGTTACAAGATCCCTTTAAGATTTGACCATATAAACCGTCTTTTGTACTATTTCGACCATGTTGATCAATTAGTTTGGCAAATAAAGTTGAATTCCGTATCTTTCCCCCATTACTGCTTTTTGGCTTTAATAATTATTATTAAGTCGCAGTATTATTTGTAGTTGTCATAGTAGTAGTAGTAGTATTAGTAGTAGTTGTTGTAGTAGTCGTAGTAGTCGTAGTAGTCGTAGTAGTAGTAGTAGTAGTAGTAGTAGTAGTAGTAGTAGTAGTAGTAGTAGTAGTAGTAGTAGTAGTTGTAGGAGTAGTAGCATTAGTAGTAGTAGTAGTAGTAGTAGTAGTAGTAGTAGTAGTTGTAGTAGTAGTAGTAGTAGTAGTAGTAGTAGTAGTAGTAGTATAAATAGTAGTAGTAGTAGTAGTAGTAGTAGTAGTAGTAGTAGTAGTAGTAGTAGTAGTAGTAATAGTACATAGTAGTAGTAGTAGTAGCAACAGTAGAAGAAGTAGTAGTAAACATTTTGGTAAATGTAATAGTATTAGTAGTAGTGGTAGTAGTAGTAGTAGTAGTAGTAGTAGTAGTAGTAGTAGTAGTAGTAGTAGTAGTAGTATTAGTTGTTTTTGTAGTAGTATTAGTAGTAGTCGTCGTCATAGTAGTAGTTAAAGTAGTAGTAGTAGTAGTAGTAGTAGTAGTAGTAGTAGTAGTAGTAGTAGTAGTATCATTGTAGTAGTAGTATCATCATTGTAACGAAAACGTTCTCTATATACCCACTAGTTTTGACAGAAATGAAGTATCGACGGATGGCATTGAAACGTCCCAGACAGGTGATATTACCATCGATGTAGGACGCACAAGTGCTGAGACATGGTCCCTTAAAATGGAAGATGGGGAGAGTATTAGAGGTAATGAAATGTTCACTTTGATATGTATAAGGAAATGGGCCGGTATTCTACTAAATGTATAAACGTAAAAGTTCCATGATATCCAAATGCAAGTTGCCTTCAACTATTATGTATTAGTGTATACATCAACTATTTGTTAACTATTTGACCTGCATATGTTTAGTATAATTATTTGTTTACATTTTAGCAATAATTTTCTTCAGTTTGCTATGCCCAACCTCTAACAAAAACTCTCCAAAGTAAAACAAAAATCCCCAAGTGGCATCATTTGTCAATCAAAACTCAATTACTGAAAAGATGACAAAAACAGGCTGAAATGCAACTTCTCCTAAGGTGAGGGCTTTCTCACAATAGCGATACATGTTTGAATACTGTTCTAACTGACGCACTTTCAATTTTAAAAGCAGTTATTATTATTATCATAATTATTATTAATATTTATTCGGCAGTTGCTATGTCAGATGTGAGCATGTTCTTTTGTAAGTATGTCTTTTGTTCATATCCGGTTAGCTGACCAATGATTGACAGGTGATATCACTGGGGGATTTTTACTCTGGATAATTGTTTCTTTTTTAAATATAAAATATACAAAACATAATGTAGGTCAAATAATTAATAAATAATTGATGAATACATTAATACATAATAGTTGAAGGCAACTTGCATTTGGATTTCAGGGAACATTTAAAAGGGTAGCTCAATCTTGGTATAGAGGGCGCTGAACGAATTTCATTTTTCGTGAGCTAATGGAAAACTGAGTGTAAAATTTGAAAGAGCATATGATTCTAATGGCAGAATAAACTTTATTTGATCAAAATCGGTTCAGAAACGGCTGAAATATCCATAACCATAACCATTTGTAATAAATGTGGGGCCCCACAAGTATTCAATAATTTTGACCCAGCCGTTAAAATTCGTTTTAAAATGCTTCCTCTTTTCAAAAAAATTCAAAAGAGGTTTTTAGATAGTTGTTGATTGTCTCTCTATCTAATTACTATTTCAACAAAACATCACATGCACACAATTTCATTTAAAATGGTTTAAATAAATGCGTTTGTGTGAAAGCGCCCTCTTTAGTTTAAACAGCTCTTTTTGAATGATAACAGGCTTTTTACTTTGTCGTTTGTATTCCTTTTGAGTATGGTGGAGTTATAAATATGTAATGGTGCAGGTTTTGGTTACTAAAATTCAGTTTGACTAAAACTGTACTCTCTCTACCAGAACTCAACTATCCCTTTAAACCGTTTCACACCTGTGTAATATTATGATGTGCTTTTAATCCTCGGATCAAAAGGATAGCATTACTGGTGACGTGTTAAACCATTTAAGTGGAATGCCAAGCATCCATATTTGTCTTAAAGGTCTAATGAGGAGAAACAATGCGTTTTCTGAAGTTTGTCAATACACATATAGTATTGTCAGTTCATTGTTGTCCTGTTCTTATCCTGGCCTTTCATTTGAAATTGTGTTTTGAATCACTGACATACAGTATTTTAAAACAATTGTCGACGTCTCTTTCTAGATGGATTCGAACATGCGATAGCCGATGAGACAATCAAGCATCTCAAATCAGTAAGTTAACATTCAGTATTATAATGCTGATACTGCTACAGCTGGTGATGCTGCTGATGATTATAATCATCATGGTGATTAAGAGGAAGAATATTAAGAATGAAACTCGAGTTGTGCATTTCATTCTAGCGTAGATTTTTGTAGTTTCTCTTAGAAGACATGCCCATGGCTTGGCTAAAAGAACCCATGCTCTATGCAATTTGTATAGCGCATCGGTTCTTTCAGTCGTGCATGCGAAGTTGTGGGCACTTCTCCGAAGAGAATGCCACGTCCGCTTCTAATAGTCCACTTCGTGTTGGCACGTGACGAGTAAGGTATCTAGCCAGCCTCTGACAATGATTTAAATAACAGTTTATTTGTGACTGATTCAATACAAATATTAACCGTATGAAGTGTGTAAACAATAACTAGTGAGCGACCTTAATATACATATATTTTAATTAGGACATTTCAATATAATGTTATAATTCATTTTCATTTTAATTGATTCATATCAGGCTGCTGAGAATAAACACCAAGGACATAGTGGTGAACAACAACCAAACAAAGAAGCTGGTTTGTATAACTCATCATTTAAAACGGTTCATTTAACTTGTTAAAGGGACTTAGTAACATTGTCCAAATCCTCAAAATAAAATGTTCATTCTAGCGGTTCCCTCATACCTTGTTGTATTCGTATTAACAATAAAATCATGGGACAGGTTTCGGTTTTTCAAATTTCCTTTTCGTTACAAAGATATGTACAATCGAAGTATTCAGATAAGAAAAACTCCGGGCGAGTTTTTCTTCTGTGTACAAAGTGAACGAAGTGAGTAATTGAATATCACTTTGCATTTTCGCTCATTACTTGGCCATGCAATGTCCATTTGACTTGAAATTTTGACTTGAAATTTTCACACAATCCCTGTGGACATATGAGATAACAATAATATACATTGCATCAACCATTCATCACTTTTTGCACATGTCACAAAGTTACTAGATCCCTTTAATAACTGTAGAAACATTTTTATTTTATATTTTTTGAGATTCGTGAAATTACTTATCTCAAGAGAAATGTGGTGAGACTTTATATATGCATTTCTCTTGAAATAAGGTCACTATTCAGACATTCTTTTTTGCTTTTGAGAATACTTTCCTCTGGCTATGATAACTTGTTTTGGTTACATTTATGTGTTTTTTATTTGATATGTGGGTACATGATGTTGCTATGAAGGAAATGTGGTGAGACTTTATATATGCAATATTGTTTCTAAAGGGTAGGATTTGTTATTTGGAGAAGATATCCAACTTTCCAACTGCTTAGTGAAAAATATTTCCTCATTAAATGATAATTTATATATCTTCGTCCTGATTTCACTCTTCCATAACGTGTAGTTTGCAATCAATGCATCCACTGTCAGATATATATCCTCTTGAACATACACACGATTCAGCTCAACATGATATTGAGAAAAGTCCACCACTTACGCTGCTACTTTCCTATGAAACAAAGCAACCCTCAATATTCGTACATCTGAAACGTAATACATGTATCATTAAATCTAGGTTGAAATGCTTCCCTTCCTTTTACTTTAAATTTATGTCACACTTTCATTTATGGATGTTCTTTTTGCTTTATGTATGCACTAACAATCGCTTATAGGCTCTTTTGCAATATGCTATTTATAAGTACCTATTATTATTTTGGGAATATTTTATCCTTGTAATTGAAGGGGCTGCAACAGTCTGGAAGATCAACACATGTCACCTCCCACAGCAATCGACTGCTGCATCATCAGGTAATTGTTTCTTATCCAAAAGCTTAAACATCATCACTCCTTCCGTGTTAATGATCTGTCTAGAAACAAAGCGCCCTATACTCTTAGTTCGTTCAGTTTCGCAAGTTCAGCAAATGTGATTTTCAAGTTTCATATATTTATCAATATGCAGATAAAAGCGCCAAATACAAAGCATATTCATTGAGTAAAATGATGATTAAACAAAAATAACATTATAGAAATATAACACAAGTAAGACATAGAAGGAAATAAAGATGCGTGCATTTGTATCTAGCGTTTGAGGTTATCGTGGCAGGAGTCATTGACTTATAAAAGGCCGATACCTAAACATAATATGAAATATAATATTTTGTATAGAAAAAACAAGCCTAAGAAGAAAAACAACAACTACAAAAACCACAACAAACATGATTATATACAAAGCTTATATTACCATATGCATGATCATAACTGTTGTGAATGTTTAAATATATATTACGGAATATAATTCTAAAAGTAATATTATTATTATTCATTTTGTTATGCCCCTACAATGATTGTTTTTAATATGATAAAGTAGATGATTGTCTGCATAAGTTTTTGCACAGAAAGAAAGAGGACACAACAACTTGGAACTATGTGTACAGTGCTCTTGTACGTGTATTGTGTACATGTTGTAAGCCAACAATGTCCCTTTTTTATCTGATATGCATTATTTGTCGTTTCCTTTTCGCAAGTGTATGTTAAAACGTATGAAATAGTCTATGAAAATAACATGTGTCATTTTAAGTGTAAATTCTACCCGCCTTTCCGTTCATGGCTATCAAAAGCATATCATTTTTAATAGTAACAATATTATGAGATGGCTTTCTCGGACATAACATATTGCCCAATTTAACATGATTTTGCCCGAATATGACATGATTTTGCCCGTATTTCAGGTGCGTTTTGCCCGAATATGACCGTTTTCAAACTCAGGGAGGCTGCAGCCCCCGACTCCCCCCCCCCCCCCCCCCCCCCCCTCCAACAACCTGCCTCCTAATTCTCGATGGTTTGATTTTCGATGGAGTCCTAAGTGTTTCATTTCGCAAGATAAGCTACTTAAAATATTGATGAGGTGTAAATTCCTATCCGCCTTTCCGTCATGCCTGTACCAAAAGCATATTATTTTTAATAGTTTCCTATATTCTTTACTCAGACAGTGGATATTCGGGGCTACCAATACCATGGTTACTATGGAACAAGAACGCACCCCATCTCATGTATCTGGTACGTTTGAAATGTGTTTTTCAAGTGGGTTATTATATTATTTCATTTCGTGGCGAGAACATTGAGACGAAGGTGCAGGGCATATGAAATTATTTAACATTTTAGTCAAATATTGTGTCTTTGTAGTCGACGTGAGACTGACTATTTGAATGAAAGAAAATGTGTCTAAGATTATTCTTTTGTATAAATGAGGGGGCAATTAAATGATTAATATGAAATTATAACAATTTAAGCTATACTCGTTTAATCCTTTTTTAACTATACTACTTCCCCAAGTTGTGTAAGTTAATTCATTTTGCATAGAAAAGTACATTATGACCAGTATGTTATAATATCCATGCAAAAATAACCCTAATTAGAGTAAGCTCATAAGTCAATGAAAAACACCAAAGTTGGGATAGGTTGCCTGAATATATGAGACGTTCAAAGAAGTTAACAGATATGATATCAAATCAGTATAAGTCATTCATTATCATTTAATATAGTTCCTATATGATGTACATTGAGTGAAACCAATGTTTCCTAATCAACAATCTTTAGTGAATTTGTTAATCCATTTGGACTAGGGGTCTACTGAGATTGCATGTTATATCAAACTCAATTTGCCTTTAATGGGTCAATATAACCGTTTCTTAAGTACTAATATACACCTCAATTATTTACAATTAAACCCTATGTTTGGTTACATAGTTCAATTGGTGTCATGCGCCATAAAGTATGTTGTTAACTTTGACCCATTGTGATACTCGCTTGTGTTTTAAGAACTCAAGTGAAACATGTTTCTTCAACAAATATAAATTTACTCATTTTATACTGTGATTTGCGAAACGTTTTATTTTGCATTGTTATGAATGTACATTTCTTTATGGACTTTTATATAGTCCATTATCATTAATCATGTTTTGTGTTACTTTGTTGCTTTTCCGCATAGCAAAATTTTTTCATATTTCACTTGCAAAAATGTTTTAAATGATATATCTATTTTAACTATTTTCACAGAACATCACATTTACCTTTTTTTATGGTTAAAGCTATCGGGTGCCTGGGGGCGCACTATATGATCTTCATGAGTTTTAGTAGTTGCCGTATTCCTTGCATTAAATGTATACTACAGATCTGGTCAAACAGAATTGTAGTAACTAAAACTAAAACTCATGAAGAAACAGATAGTGCGCCCCCAGGCACCCGATAGCTTTAACCATAAAAAAAAGGTTACTAGTAACTAGTATAGCACCACAATTTACATAACTAGTAACTAGTATAGCACCACAATTTACAAAAATATCCCTTTTGGAAAAAGGTGCAAATAATAATTGATAGTGCTATCTCTTTCAATAGTACTTTGCTCCCTAGGTGCAAATACTCATTTATAGTGCTA
>JBAMJV010008071.1:42500-46838 GCA_037951105.1 Echinarachnius parma
ATGTAATGTGCATGTATTAATTTTATCCTACTTGTTGCAAAAGAAGACGCATAATAAAAACAAGCATTGCAGATATAAACAACTCTTCAATGCGTGTTATTTAGTGTCTGAATATAATCCGCCCCCTTGTAATGTATGGTTTCACAGAAGGTGACAGGGGGAGCTAAAAGTGATCTTACTCGCCTTCAATTATCAACTTTGGCTCTCGTCGATAGTCGCACATTCCACTCGTCCAGATGGTGCTGCTAGTGACACTCCTCCACCTATCTTCATTGTGGGAACCCACCGGGATAGCGTAGAGGGGAACAAGCAAAACAAGGTAACAAAGATATATAATGAACTAGGGAGGGTTCTGAGAGTGTCAATATGCACAAGTATGAATAATGTAACATTGTACAGGGGTGTGAACGTGTGACTATCGAAGTACAAGTAAAGTGACGTGAAGCAAGGTACTAGGGGTGAACGCGTGACTATAAGTAAAGTTACACAAAGAACATATGAATACACAGTTGAAACTTTACATCACGATTTTGTGCGAATTGTGATAAACTATTTGACTGCGCCTCGTTAAATGATTGCGCAATATTAATCGGGAAAAATTATATTTTCTGAAATACAAAATTATTACAGATTTTGTCTTTTCACAATACCAATCCGTAATGTACTTAGCCAAATAAAATTATAATTTTATCATGTTGATAAAGGTCCAGTGTTGGTCTACCGCAGCAAAACATGGTTGTTGTATTTTACATACGGTTTACCTAACACTTAAGAAGTACATATTTTTGTTATCATTAGATAATGATATCGAATTCTGTATTTCTGATCAAATAATAGTTTTCAAAGATCCGAGACAGTTTGCAGGAAAAGCCGTATGAGAACTATGTGGAGTCAAAATACTACGCTATCGAAAACCAACATGGAGCCGATGATAATGAGGTAACATATTCAGATATAATTCAATTGTGAAGTGCTCCCAATCTGCTTTTAAGAAATTTTTACTTAGTAGGTATCATAAATTATATTTAAAGGGTACCACCGCCAAAAAATGATATTCTCATAAATGAAAGGTAAACATCTTTAGTTTTCATTTCATCAACATGTTAACAAAAATATGTTTCCAGAAAAAAATACATGATTGGAAAACGCATGCGTTCATGACATGGGTCTGCATATACGAGACTACTTTGTCCTGAGTGAACGAATCGCCCTGGATTCTATTGTCTCCAAACGTACGCATTATGCGCACACGCAAATGTCTAGCCCGTACGGAACCAATAAATAGTAGTGGGTTTGTAAGTGGTGGAATTCAATTGCTTCGTCTATGAATGACACAACCCTTTGCAAAATGGTGGGTACTATTGATATAACAAAACGGTACCAAAACATAATAATTATGTGTTGTTCTTTGCCTGGTGGTCCCCTTTAAGAAATCGCAAAGATAAATTTTAAAAAATAAGATACCTATTTTAGTCATTTGAATATCTTTGCTTTACTCTCTATTTACAAGAGTACACGGACCAAAAAATGCCGGACGAGCATTTGATGGTAATAACCTTTAAGGCTTTGTCAAACTCGAAAGCAAATATTATTAAAAAATATGCTACAACATAAGTATCTTTGTTTTGTGTTATTATACATGATGTTATACGTGTACACCGTGCTTTATTTTCAGTTGAAGGATCTAAATAGACAAATTCTTAGCGTTGCATCAGAAGAGTCGTACATGGGAGAAGAGATACCTCTGCAATGGCTTCAGTTTGAACAAGAGATCAAAGGTCACAAGGATGACCTATGAAGAACATGGACCAGGTATGATTTGCATTGCCTTTTTAACGTTAAAATATACCGTTCAAAACATTCAAATGGATCCATAACATCATAACATTTTACAAAGTGATATGTGAGACATCAATCATATTTACCAATATTGTTGTAAAATTGTTCTGAATGATTGGTTAATTTATTTTTATAGGAATCAAAACGCTGATTACCTAGAGTTAAAAGGTGAAAATAGATGCCTTTATCTGTATGTGATAGTGTGTGTGTGTGTGTGTGTGTGGGTGTGTTGCGTGTGAGTGTGTGTGTCTGATATCTAATAGAGAAGAAATAATGTACATTTAATGTTTTAAAAAAACATCGGACAAAACGCTAATCCGATGTTGTTTTTTATTTCATTGTATTTTCTTCTACATTAGACTAAAGAGCTGTTAGACAAGCTAAACATTGGAACTGACCAGGAGAGATTGCAAACGATGCTGACATTCTACCATGATTGGGCAAGATAGTTTACTTTGGCAACCTAGATGACGCCAACAACAAACTCAACGACCTCGTCATATTCGAGGGGCCCACCCCCCCCCCCCCCCCCCCCCCCCCCCCCCCCACCACCAGAGTGGTGTTGATAGGTGTATTCAAGAAGAATTATCACCATCATGAAACCAGATGAATTGGTGAGATTTGTTTTATTGCAATGCCCATTTGTTTTCAGTGATGTAAGCATTGATAGTAGTGGGTGTCTCGTAGAGTCTCGCTATACCGGCGTTTTTTGATCGTGTACAAGGCACTTAATCTACATTGCTGCTCTCCACCGGGGCTTAGGAATAGTTAATTGGTACGAATTGAGGGCCTACTTATTTGTATGTGCACTTCTAGATAAAAGCAGCACATGTATGAATCATCCAGAGTGAGCGGAGAGGGGACACGTAAGAGTTAGATTGGTTGGGCTTGCAACGATAGTCACGGATCATGCCGAAACCCCATATCAAATTATTTCAATTTAGTGAGCCATATATCGGGGAAATGTGGTGTGTGATGGATTGTATGTGTTGTTGTTGTTGATGATGCAAACACATACGGCAGTCACCAGCACCCAATACAAAGTTCACTAATAAGAATAAAACAGTACAACGACTGAATAATAGAATGTCACACAAGTGATATAGAATTTAGATTACGTCATTATTGAGAGATAAACAAATGTCCGAAAAGATGTATTGCGCGATGAATAATTAAATGTCCATGGTAATTAATTTGAGTGTTCAGTTGGCCTGAATGAAAACGCGCGTCGCGGAAGAGATGAGAACGAGAGTTTGAGGAGATGATCGATGAAGATGAAGAAACGCGAGTGCTGCATGAAGAGAAGATCGACGATGTTGAGAACAGCAAAGAGTTCGAAGACGATGAAAGTGATGAACGCGAAGGCGCGTAGAAAGAAGTCGATATTCGCAATATTCAGTTCCATCGTTGGACAAGCACGTACGATGTGGCTGCGATGATCTCCGGCGTGTTGCCGTGGAGAGAAGCTAGCCTAAACGCTGTGCTTATAAACGTGTCCGTTAGATAAAACAAAGATGATGAACAACGAATTGATGAAGGTCCGAAGGGCTCGGTTGATGAGAAGGATGATGATGTCGAAGAAGACTAAGAAGAAATGGTGATAGTTTAACGCCCCATGTCGGTCGGCGGACTCTCCCTTATGTGAAGAAGAAATAGGCATGAATTGTAGCCCCGTATATTCAATCCATGGTGGGTTTATCCATCATGAGTTTAATGGTAACTCATATGGGTGAAGAAGAAGAGCTAAATAGGTGTAGCCCCTACCCTCTCTTTTTTTTTTTTTTTTTTTTTTTTTCCTTCCTCTTACCTTCTTTTCCTTTTTTTTTTTTTTTTTTTTTCTGGCGAATGATGAAGACAGAGTGAGAAAGCATGTTGTGTGCTAGTGTGTATGCAGTAAAACGCCACGAGTCCAGAATAGAGACAAAGAGATTCTTATCTGAGTGGAGTTGAAACAGCTAGGACCAGCGAGACAGGAAATGACTTCAATGTTATGTAAACAAGTTGAGGTAAAGTTTCACTGGTAGAGGATGGCTAGTCTGTTGTTCAGACTGTGAAGCGAGTCCCTACACAATCATTTGTTTATGATATATATGTGCATAAATCAGAGTAATATGAGACGATAATATGCAATTCTGTCATTTAGTAAATGTACACCATACCATTTGCATTATTTCTCTTGTTATTAGAATTTATCATGTTTATGAGAAGTGTAACGAGTGTCGTGCGTGAATGTTGACAAGTGTTGACGCAGCGAACCATCACTCCGCAGTACGCCAGAAGTTGCCGCGATATTAGTCTGTGCTTGGCCGTTAACGGCGTTGTATGTGCATGCATGTGAAAGCAGGTGAGCGGCGAGAGGCCAATTTTTGGGACTTTAATGCCCCCGACTGGATTAAAGTAACAACATGTCTCATTTTAAAGGAAATTTTCTCTAGTTTTGAAAATGACCATTAAAATTGCCGCAAGTTGTAGCATCACCATGGAAACCAGCACTTAATA
>JBAMJV010008072.1:0-38660 GCA_037951105.1 Echinarachnius parma
GGTAATTTTTTTGGGGGGTAATTGTCTTGGGGGGTAATTGTCTTGGGGGTAATTGTCTTGGGGGGGGGGGTAATTGTCCGGGGGGTAGTTGTCGGGGGGGGGGGGGGGGTAATTGTCCTAGGGGGGTAGTTGTCCGGGGGGTAATCGTCCGGGGGGTGGTTGTCCAGGGGGTAGTAGTCCGGACACGCATGCAAACTCATACAAGTGATAAAGTTATTCAAACTTTTGCATTACAAATGTTGTATGTTTTTTTAAATGCAAAGTCGATTTGACGATGCAAAAAATCGACTGCGTGTCTAACATTGTTCAGAACGGTTTTTGTGTACCACTACAACAACATTCTGAAGAGAAGCAGCATCGATTAATGATGTGTTATGCAGTCATGTACTATATGACATGATCAGAATTCAAGCACTCATTCTATTATTTTGGAAGGTCTACAAAAGAATACTACACCTGTGTCTAGGAACTTGAGAGGGTATAGTAGTAGTCTTTGAGTACAGATCATTATGTGCCTTTTTTAACATGTAATTATAATCGATTTCTTCAAATTCGTTGATATAGAGTATACCTAGACACGCGATAATTTTTGTTTACATGTTCTGATGTCTCACTATAAATAAAAAACTTATCCTTTACATGCACTAAATTCCCATCGTACATGAATCACAATTAATAATTACCAATGCTGTGAGGTACACATTATAAAGACCGGGTATGCTGCTTTCTTTGACCTCCGTTTCCTTGGTCGGTGGATCGGCACCACTCAGGCCGGACCAGACCAGGGTGACCGCTGGCCGGACTGAAGTGACCTGGCAGGTCAGCGGGAAGGTTTCCTCAACATGGCCGACAGTGTAATCGCATGTCCCTTGTGTGACGTCAGAACAGTCGGACACGATGGGGTGCAATGGATGTGCTTTAGCTGCAACGCATATGCAATGACAAAGATAACCTCTTAGGTTTCCATGTCTCTACAGGCCCTTAGAGGTAACGATTTTCCACAATATGGGTATTTCTAGAATATATAAGACCTTCTGGATGTAATGTTTCTTGAAATGCTTCTACATTCTTTTAGCATACCTATTAAAAGTTGTATCCTTTTTTTTTAGAACCGAGTTGCGAATTGTCTTTAATTATGTTAATTTAATACAAAGATAATTTGAGTGTTTGTTTAATAGGTTACAGCCATGCATAGTCGGTGCCAAACACAAAACATGATTCGTTTGTCAAATTGGCCAATGTCTTCAAGAACGATATATTAGTTAAATGGCGATCAAGAATTATTTATCGTATTTCCTTCCTCAATCCTACCGACAAAAATGAAAGGCTTTCGAAAGGAGGTCGAAATAAATCACAGACATTGAGTCAAATGTTGCTTGTAAGTATCGGTTTTGACATTTAGTCATCTCATCACAAAGACCATAATTATATCGCTTATACTACTGTACATAATATTCTGACTAAAGTGGTGGGTGAATCATTATGAACATTTATTTTCATTTTCATTTTTATTTTCATTTTCATTTTCATTTTCATTTTCATTTTCATTTTCGGTTCCCCTCGACTCTACGTCCTGACTGATGGACCCTGTCGAGTACCCAAGTAGAAGTAGAAGAAGTAGAAGTTTAAAGGGATCTAGCTGACATGAGCAAAAAGTGATCAATGGTTGATAAACTGTATTTGTCATGATCTGGTATGCCCACTGATTGACTTGTGAAATGGATGTAATACAGTAGAGCGAAAATGCAAAGTTATATTTGCTTCCTCATTGCACCATTTTGTACCTGATTATAGCTTTCCAGTGTATAATCATAAATGTAAGAAAATACAAATTTCTAGCTTAGATATCTTTTTAACGAAGATGAAAACAAAACTGAAACCTAATCCATATTTAAAATGAATACAACAAGGTATGAGAGAACCATTAGAGTTCTAAGTATCGTGTGGATTTGGACAAAGTTACTTGATCCCTTTGAAGTTAGATGCGCGAGTTTTGATGCCCCCATCATTGTCAACAACGTGAATTTCAATTTATTTCCATTTCCAACAAAATATAAAATTCAAGCATAATAATTCACAATATGAAGGAATGCATATTTCAAACAGAGGGATCAACTAAAAAGCAACGTTTGCATTTAATGGTGGGCCCTTAAATAATAGTAAGCACATAGTTGAAGAGGAATTAGAAATATGAAAATGAATACGAACAGAGTGTGACAAAACTGACATGTGTGATTGAGAAGAAGATGAGGAAGTAGATTTGCGCATTAAATAACGTTTATGGATGAGAGGACACAATATAATATATCAAAATGAATTTTGAGTCAGCGAGTAGAACATTACTTCGTTGAAATTAAGAAAAATAGTAAAAAACGAAAGAAATCAGGACGGGAGAAATAATATATCAATGTGCAATATAATAATGCAATGAGGGTCTTAAGATTACCAATAAAATCAACAAGTCGAAGTACACGCAATAGAAGTCGGTTTCAACTTAAAAGTATTGGAGGTACCCTAATCGAATAAATACCTACCTATGACTCTGACATCAGTGTAGTTTTTCCCATCATAGTTATCCTCAACAAGAGCCACCTCACAGGAGAAGGTAGTCTCATCCCCAGCCGTTACATTCTTTATTACCATGGAGTAATCGTCGGTGATGTCGTATCTCGTGTCGTTAATAATCTTCGAGCCTCGAAAATTCGTCACAACTATTTTGGCGTCAGAGTTGAGATCTCCGGTCACCTTGTGCTTGTGCCAGTACACCCCAATAGGGTCCCCATCGAACCGACAGGGAAGAGTTAATGTCGTCCCCCATGTAGCGGTCACATGCCTCTCGGTTGTGATTCGACCTTTTGTAGTAAAAGCAAATAAAATCGTGATTAAATTGTGTGATATTTGGGTAGCAATGCACATTCACTAAATATGACCTATTTAACATCATATTGTGTTTTATTGTATTGTTTCAACACGTCATACGTAGGAGATGCATGGTTCCAATAATGTGCATTGACCATCTGTGATATAAGTTTATACATATTATATATCCTATAACTGTAAGTCGAATAAATAAAAGTATACTGCTCCGTACATCCGTAGGGGGACGTTTTTTTATATATTTTTTTTTTATCAGGGGGCGCCCCTGAATAATTTTCCTTCCCGACTTTTCACCTGACAAGCCAAACAAAATGCCCGACACTGATATTTTGATGGCTTAGTCCAAAAATAACACGATTTCGCCCGAATACGAGATGGTTATGCTAAAAGTATGATGGCACGGTTTTGCCCGAATTTCAGGTGTTTTTTTGCCGAATATGACCGTTTTTAAAACTCCAGGGGGCTGCAGCCCCCGCCCCCAGCCCCCCCCCCCCCCAAGCTTCCCCTTCCATCGTCTCCTACGCCTACGCTGCTCAGTAGGAACAACCGTTTAACATTTGTATAAATTGCATAGAATAATCATAATTTACAATATCAACCCGCACACAATACATTGCAAATAAGTTGTGTAAAATGATTGCTATAATGAAGTGTGGTTCATATACTTATACGGACTACAACTTTCAGCCAACCCGCAGTGTAGCTTCCTCACTAATTGCTGATGAAAGCCTTATCTGGTTAACGTGATGTTTTCAGTAATATTACTTACTTCTTGCTCTACTAGGAAGAAGAAATATCAAGCAAACTTTGATGAGGAAACAGAGCTTCATATTGCCTCCTCCATTGTGCAGCAAATGCGAACAAAGCGGGCACGGCGGGCCGGCTGGAGATCGTGTAATGGTTGGTAGACGTGCAGACTCCCCGAGAGTCTTGGGGCTGGGGATTCCCCGAGTACGTACGTAATGAACTGCATGTCAGGTCAACTTCACGCATACATTACACCACGTCAGAACCATCGATTAAAACCATGGATTGTACTAGGAGAACTATGATTAGAACTTACAAACTGTCGAATCGTTTGTATCGGTCGCTTACATTGCCCCTTTATCATTCCTTATAATATCAACATGATAGGCTAACCAGCAATAATAATACACTCTGTTCACACATCTTGAAATAAGATATCAACCTGGCCCCATATTCATAAAACCCCGCTAGCTTTATAGTTCCTTGCAAAGTGTATTTCAAATGTGCCATTCATTGAGCAACAAACAAGTTCCTAGTCCCCAACAAGGGTCTGCAGGGTAAGCCTTATGTTTCCACTAAATTAACCCTAGTTAACTAAAATATATTATGTTTACTTCTGGGCCACGCCATCCAAAATGGACTTAGCAAGGAGCTTAGACAGAAAACTCCATCTCGTCCTGGATCTGGTCCTAAAGTTAATATTATGACGTCATTACTCTGAAGTGGTGAGTGAAACAACAAACGAGGTGAAGAACTGATTTATATGTCTACAAGGAACTGAGCTAGCATACTTTAATGAATATGGGCACAGCCAGTTTCCTTTTTTTAAATGTTCGCTTCATTATTTCGCACCGAAATGTAATCAACAGAGTAAAATCATTATCAGCATGGCGAAGTAAAAAAATTAACTCGATGATGTTGGTACATGGTTTTATATTAGTTTTACTTTCAATAGTGTTATAATAATAACTTACTTAGATCAAACGGAAATTGCTAATACCCAAGCCGAGAACAAGATGTCTTATCGCATTGTTTGTTAAAGGGCGTACATAAATACAACCAATCATCTTTGTTTTTAATAAGCGATTGCATTATTTTATTCCAGATTTTGTTTAATCCCCTCTGAGAAAACTCTACATGTACTCGTATAGGTTGTAGTTAACAGGCGTAATTTAAGGTTGATGGGTTAAGTTTGTTCATGCTGTGATTTTGTTTTAATTCAAGTTTTGGAACAAGTATAATGTTGCCTGTAATTTATAATTCTCTATTGCAAAATAAAAATGGTTTAAATTCATTGTTGTTGTTTTTTTACTTCTCTTCATGGGACCTCATGGAAGACCAACCATGTCTATAAAGACGGCGCTGAATGGTGGCAATGGCCACTCCCCCCCCCCCCCCCCTCCAAGTTCATGTTCATTATGTACACTGTATTTGTTACCAGGCCCGTAGCCAGGGGGTGTGTTGGGTGCGTACGCACCGCCCCCCCCCCCCCCACCCCCTCCTCACAGATCAGAAAGGTCCACTCTTTTGATTGTTCCAGGTCTCGCCCATAAAATGCCTTGGCCACGATACCCCCGCTTACATAACTTAATCAGGTCTCGGGCTACTGTTGTAAATTACTCATTCCCCCCCCCCCCCCCCCCCCCCCACCCTCCTTACACAAAACCTAGATACTGCCCTGGTTAGTATTCTTTGCAATTATTTCTGAAAATAGACGTCGAATACAAATTAATACAGCCTAATGTCAGCGTAACGTAATGTCGCAATGGTAAACGGACTGGGAATTCCCAGACAAAGTCACGTGCCGTTCACCATGGCAGCTAAATAGGAAACCATTCGCTTAAACATGTAGGAAGCTTCCAAAGTATAAACAATATCCGTATTACAGTATATGAATCATTTCCGTATTGCTTGGCCGCTGTTATGTCAAAATTGGTGATGTGACTATATCGCTTTTAGCATACTTATTAATTCGGTTTTTTTTAACGGGCGATCTTCTTGATTTGTTACAATTAAAATTATAAATTATTATTTTCTTCCACGTGTATCCATAAGCACTCAATTTTCGAAACATTATTTTATTGTAGTTGATCCCGTAATTGATATGTATCACTTGGCATAAGCAATGATTGATAATTACCTGCTATGTTGCTGCGGGTTGATCGATATTCTATACATTAATGTCTCTGAATCTGAATTACGCACGGTTATTATGCAATGCCACTAATAGGATGTCCTAACTGGTAACATACGCAAAAAAATATATTGTCTACCGAATATTGGAAGCAAATTGCAATTCTTACTAGCAGATGAGTGTGTACATTATTTAAAAAAGTTTTTTTTTATTGAACATTAGACACCATTTGAGGAGACTATTATCGCTTCATATTCAAAGTAACTCTTGTTCTTCTCTCTTTACGCTCTCTACGTTCATACTGTGGCGAAAATAGCAAGAGCTGTACACTGTATAAACTTAATATATATGTATATAATTATACACATTTACACTTTATGAGGCACACTGTATTACGTTTAGTACCCACCATGTAGTAGTGTTTACTTTCGAGGGAAAGCCAGCCACTGTATCCAAACTAAAGAGTCCAAGGAAGTACCTTATTAACCCCTTTGGTAGATTATTTATTATAATTGTAATGTTAGTTCAAGTATTGTTAGTATGCAGTGAAAGTCATAGAGTTAATATATTTTGTGTCAACTCAGGAATTCTGGGACAGTAGCATATAAGGCCTGGATTTTCCTCAGTCGGTTGGCCAGTCGGGTATGACCGACTGTGCTCGTGGCTAGTCGAGTAGGGGATAGTCAGGGAGGAGGAGGACTGATTGGTCACGGTCACGTTATTAGGAAGAGAGATAAATTGTGTATTTATTTTACGTTAATAAAAAGCCACTATACCGGAATCTATATCGTCAGATCGCATTCTTAGTTTGGCGAAGTGTGGTGTGAGGAGTAAGCTTTGAAGTGAGGAACTGAGAAACTGATTTGGTGACTGAAGTGAGATACCAGTTTGGGATTTGAGAAGTGAACTTGTAAGTGAGAAAAGAGAAGTGACTTTGAGTTTGCGAATTGAGAAAAGGGGGAGAACAGTTCTTGAAACTGTAAAAGTGAGAGCGAGCAGTTTGAGAGAGAGTGTGGACAAAGTAGGTAGATTATTATATAGAAATATAGAACCTTCTGCACGCTACAACACCCATGTAATGTGAGCACCGTGTATGTGTGAGTTTGTGTGTGTGTTCGTAAAGTAGATAGGTTTTTAATTTATGTTGTATAATTTGTGTCAAATGTGTAAAACTATGTCTACATTATTTGTATCTACAAATAACTTTTTTGTAACCTTCTATTTCAATATTTCAATATTTATCTGTATGGTTGATTGATACATGACTTGTATAATATATAATATTATTGTTTATGATTGAAATGAATAAACTCTATCAGTATTTAACACGGGCGTAGACATGACATTGATACCCATTCAAGTGGGGGGGGATGAGCTATTCATTCATCGGATTACATCCCCCCCCCCCCCCCCCCCCCAGTTGAATAGGTATTACGTAACTCGCTACGCCAGTGGTATTTAAAACGAAACCAAAAAAAGAGATGCTCTTGATTTACAGCCGTTTAATTCTCGCTATCTTAGGTCCGAAAATCTCGAAATTCGCGAGACGAGACTTTTTTCCACTTTGCGGGTCGTCACTCCCACTTCCGGTTCCGGCACGGCGCGCGTGCGCATCATTCGTACACGCTCGAAATGGATGCAATCAGCATAACTCACACAAAATATAATGCATTAATTAAAAGCTATCGACCACACGTCTCAAATGCGTTTGTATGCAGTACATGTATACAGATCCCGGGCCGGTTACGGAAAAATAAACGCCTCCCGCGCGCCGCACACATGCACACGACGCGTCCACGCAGTAGTCAGGTAGTTGGTATGACTAAAAGCTATCCCACAGTTCCATGCGTGTTTTCGGGATTTCGATCGGATTTCGAGATAATCGCTATTTGGGGTAGCGAGAATTAAACAAATACACTAGTGTGTAGTATTAACAGGTCTAGAAGTATAACGATGTTAATGTGTAAATAATGACACGCCGCGCGGTTCAAACTTCAAAGTCGAGCTAGAACGTCACATATAATATAATAGCCGTCATGATTGTGATTGACTGACAAACACAACTCAACAGATCTGTTTGCTGCAGGTGTATTATATGCGTGAACTTGAGGTGCATTCATAATTAAGGGGAACACCCACTCCGTCACTCCATGTTTCCCGCCATTACGACCTCCCGCTGTGTCTTTTTTTGCTGCATATTGGATCATACAACATGAAGCTGAGCATACTCATCAAATTCTGCCTGATATTTCACCTTTTGAGAAGAGCAAGATGTAAGTAATTTGCTTAACATGTAGTAATATCATAAGTGTACTACTACAATACGATAGAGGCATGTAGTATTGTAGTATGCACATCTGTATACATGTATTGGTTGATATTGGTTATTCTGATACCACTTTACATAATTTTAACGGCTGTTCCACGTGCGAAGTATACTTCGTGGACGTGGTGTGGCAAGATCGGTAGAGCGCGCGCTTTCTGATCTCGAGATCCCGAGTTCGAACCCTGCCCACTCCGTTTGTCCTTCAGCAAGACAATTAATCCACATTGCTGCTCTCTACCCAGGAGTATAAATGGGTACTTGGTCGGGTGTTAATTAGCCTTCAGTGCCCGTTGGGCAGCTTGGGCTAGTATGCTCCCCTGTGAGTTGAGATGGTGCACAAGATAATTGTGCGGGTTTGAACTGTACCTGATGACCAAGGGTAATAATGCGCCTCTGAATAGGGCACCTGGATACATGGCGCTCTATAAATGCTATATATTATTATTAATATTCGTTATATTACGTGGAAACATATAATATATAGTATTATATCCTACATGAACGAAATCCTGTTGAGTGATTGGTCTACATAGCGTCATGTGACCAAACATAGTAATGCCCATGGAGAAAAATGTGCTATGCGTGACGTCATTCATGGAATAGTAAGTGCTATTCCATGAATGACGTCATAGACGCAGGGTGATCATATTGAGCCCATAGAGATGCGTGTTATAAAACTTCCCTGCGAGCAGAGGTCTTGTTTTAGCTTGCGAAAGATGCTCGACGAGATTTCTCAAATAGTTATTTAAAAAGAAATACAGCATATTTTCACCCGTGAATATCAATAAGTTCCAAAGAATATTCTAGAGATGCATTTCATGTATAACATAGCGGTATTCGAATTTAAACATTCCGACAATGGTGCACATTGTGCATCGTTGTCCTTCTGTGGTCGTGACACTAATTCGTCATTTTAACAATCGGCCGCGGTGTGCACTGCACTAGCTGTATGTGTAATGTACGAATAACAATTTTCTCCATACAATTACACGTGTGTAGTATGTAAAGCAGGTTAAGTATTCACTTTGATGCGCGCGTTTTGCATTTGGGTGCGCATTACTTGTTAAGGCGCGTAACCATGAATGGAAAGATAGCGCAATACGCGCTCTGCGCTAGGACTATTGCGCAAAGGGGGTCACTGTCACAAACATAACATAGTCAGTGCAGTGATGGTTCCATGATGAATGTTTTGTTTTTCTTTCTATTTTTCTTTAATTTAATTGAAATCATTTATTTTTGCGATGATTATGATTATGCGAAGGATATAAAACAAATATATCATGCACAATTTCGAGCCACTAGTGAAATTATGGATTCCTCGGTGACAAGAAAAGCACTATGTTCTTCGGGTCTACGACCCTCAGAACATAGTGCTTTTCCTGTCACCTCGGAATCCATAATTTCAACTATGCTCTCAGTGCATGGTATATTTGTTTATTATATTCCACATACTAAGAATCTTGCTCTACGATTGGTCAAAAGTTAATCACGTGATGAAATATAGTTTCGCCCATCATTGATGGGAGAAGAAAAGTTCGTTACACTGTGTACTATATTGGGTGAAAGTGCGTTGCACTCACTACTATCTTCGGTGAAAGTGCGTTGCACTGTGTAATATCTTCAATTGATCGCGCGCAAGTACGCGTGCGCGCGTTAGTGCGCAGAAAGGTAGCGCGCGTTAGTGCACAGAAAGGTAGCGCGCTGGTGCGCAACGTTTACGCGCGGCTACGCTTAATAGACAATGGTATAAGCGTCTTTGACTTTTGATCATAAATCTTGTTCATGTGCAGGATTGACGAAATAAAAATAAAAGACTCGATCAATTGCTCAATATTCCAAACATTTTTAGCCCTTTGTGTTAGTTATAGGTCGTTTGTGATCAAAATAACGGTGGAATAGGCAATTCGCGATCATCTATACTGGTGGTCAATCGTGGACATCCTAGAGATTCCCGTGGCTTTAATTTACCCTTCTCTCGATGATTTCTGAGGATTTTACAGATCGTAACATGCGATGTTCCAACGAAATAGTGGACATTATACAGTTGTTAACTGGTGGTGGAGGGATCATCACGGGACTTATTTTCTTCACGAAATAGCATTTAAAATCCCGAGGATTAGAACATTCCATGATTTTCCCGACAACAAAGTTAACAACTGTTATATCATCTGACTATGATTGTTTGTTTGTTTGTTTTTATTTCCGAATCCAATTTTAAAAATACAACAATAATCAAAACATTCATCATAAAACAATATACAAAGATGTTACATAGTCCATATTACAATCATAAAATAATAAATAGTATGTTGCATTATAATATAGTTATGATCGGGAGGATAGCCCGTTTCAGAACCATCAACACGATGGTTCTGTTCTTCCACGGGGTCCTATTAAAATGAAAATATACAAATATAACATACAGAGTTTTAAAAATCACTCATTCTGTTATCAATTACATTACCCTACCCCCTACCCCCCCCCCCCCCCCTCCTCATCCATTACTCACTATGAGACCCCCATCCCATACTCCCAACCCAACCTCCCGAGCCCCAATTACTAGCGGGTCATACAAATTCTGCATAATTCCACAATTGCACATAATTATACACATATACATAATTGCACATAAACAGACATAAATAAATTGAATTATTACACGGTTATTTTGCTCACTATATCCTAAGCTACTATGATTATGTAATCGTTTTAATTTCTTTATTGAATGAAAGCATGGAATTCAGATTACGGGTATTCGCAGGTAAGTTATTGTACAGTGTGCTACCACGATAAAAGAAAGTACGTCTACAATTCTCTGTATTTGGTTTTGGGAGAGACAATTTATCTTTGTGTCGTAATTCATAACTAGTTATTTTAAAAGTAAACTTTTCTAATAAATACACAGGTGCCATATCATGCAAAATTTTAAACATTAACGAATGAATATGTCTAGTTTGACGAATCTGCAATGTCTTCCAATTAAGAATATCATGTATTTCATGAACAGATCTATGTTCTAATAAATTTATATTTAAAATGATTCTACCTGCCCTATTGTGTATTTTCTGTAGAACATCTAGTTGTGTTTTAGTCGCAGAAGACCAAACAACATCTCCATAATCAAAATGAGGGATAATCACAGCATTATATAACATTGTTAAGCATGACTCATTGATATATTTACTTAATCTGCCTAGGAAGCTTACCATCTTACTAATCTTGTACATAAATAATCAATGTGTACAGTCCATTTCAATTGTGAATCAATAAATACTCCCAAGTATTTTAAATGTTGGACTTGCTCAATCATTTTATCGTATATATACAACTTCAATTTACCATGCTTATGTAACATACATTTAGTACCTATTAACATACATACTGTTTTCGTACAATTAATCTTCAATTTATTACGATCCATCCATACTTCTAAATTCTGCAATTCAACATTTAATACATTTTCAATAGATTGCGGGGTTTTATTTGAATAGTATAACACCGTATCATCTGCGTATAAATGCACTGAACAATTATTAAAACAATTCGGCATGTCATTAATAAAAATAAGAAACAGAATTGGTCCCAGTATAGAACCTTGTGGTACGCCATGTGACACAGGTAGTTCGGTTGACATTGTATTGTTAATTGAAGTGGTTATTCGCCTATAATTCAAATAGCTATAGAACCATTCATAAGACTTTCCTTTCAATCCAGTAGAAGCAGTAAGCTTGGCTAAAAGAATATCATGATTGACCAAGTCAAAAGCCTTTTGTAGGTCAACCGCAACTACCCCTGTGTACATACCATTGTCAAGAGAGATAAGCCATTCATCTGTAACTTGAATTAAGGTTGTACTTGTTGAATGCTTCGATCTAAATCCAGATTGGTGTTTAGTCAAAGTATTATTGTCTGTTAAAAAGCGTACAAGTTGACGTTGAATTACCCTTTCTAATAGTTTTGAAACCGCAGGTAATAATGAGATTGGTCTATAGTTATCTGGATTGGCTGTGTCGCCTTTTTTAAAAATCGGTATTATCTTCGCAATCTTCCACCTTTTTGGGACTACACCTTGACTGATTGATTTATTTATAATACATGTTATACTTTTAACAATATCAATTCCACATAATTTCAAAATAAATGAGCTTATTCCATCAATACCAAAAGACTTTTTATTTTTCAATGAGAATATTTCTTTTAAAACCTCAGCATGAGAAACACAATGCAACTCGAAAACATTTCCTTTGTGATTAACATCATAATTAACATCAACAGCATCATTCACAACATTGCACTTCTCAGCGACGCTGGCAAAATGATTATTAAATTCATTGACCAATTGTTCACTATTTTGGCTAACACCAATGTTATTTGATTTCTGAGGTAGCAAGGATTTAAGAACTTCCCAAGATTTTTATCTATCTTGATAGTTTCGTATTTTCAGTATAATATTGCTTTTTTGTCTTTTTAATTGCGTACGTAACTTTATTACGCAACTTTTTATAATCTTTCCAATCATCATCGATGTTTGTATATTTAGCTCTTTTTTTAAGTTTTATCGCGTTCTTTCATTAAATTAAATATAGACTCATTAATCCATGGAGAGTGTTTTTTACGTACCCTTTTAGTTTTTATTGGCATATATTTATTTACTACTTCTAATCTAGCTGTTCCCATTTTGTGATCGCTTCATCTAAATCACAACAATCTTCCACTTTCGACCATTTCTGAGACCTCATGTCTGCCCTGAATGCATTTTCATCAATACCCTTAGATTTTCTAAAAGAAACTAATTTAACGTGATTCAATGTATCACTTACATGCCCTACTTTCAAAGATACGAAACTCAAAGAATGATCACTAAAACCTTTATCCATTACATCCCAAGTGCTTATATTGTCCAAATCATTACATAATATGTGGTCAAGAAGAGAACGCGATCTTTGTGTAACACGGGTGCATTTATTTGTATTAACATGATGCAAATCAAATATATCATTTAACTGACAATATAATTTGCATTCAGCACTTAAAGGGCTTTGTAGAATATTAAAATTTACATCTCCCATCATTAAAACAGTTGTATCATTTAATTCGATTGAAGATAGCATATTCTCATACATAATCAAAACATCACGAGGTGAATTGGGAGGTCTATACCAAGTAATAAAAACTAGTGGTTTAGCCTTCTTCAATTTAATTTTCAAAATGACTGCTTCTAAATTTATGAATGTTTCATTAATTATATTCTCAAATTTTAAACTTTCATGGATATAGATAGCAACACCACCACCTTGTCTATTACGATCTTTTCTAATTAAGCAGTAATGTTCAATAGCAATTTCCGAATCTATAATACTATCATCAAGCCTAGTTTCATTAAGTGCACATATATGAATATTATTATTACATAAAAGAGTCTTAATTTCATCAAAGTGTTTGAACAAACTTACTACATTCAAGTGAACACAATTTAAACCAATTTTTACCAAACTGTGTACTTTCTCCTGATACTACATTTTGAATTCGTTTCTTAGATTTCGTATTTAAAGTCTCACTTATAAATCCAGTCCTTTCATCATAGAATGGCATGTGTTTCATACAACATTTTCGACATTCCCAATCTAAAAACTGTTCACATTGATTATTAAATTGTTCTTCTGTGACGCCAGAGCAAGAGATATGAACCCATTTTTTACACGTCGTGCATTTAAGACCCTTTTGATTGTCCTTAACTAATTTATTACATATTACACACGGGAAATTCTTCCCCATTTACCCAATAACATCAACAACAACTGCAAAAATATATATCAATAGCCTAACCACAAATTGTAGCGTAAGTAAAAACAACAACAACAACAACAAATGAAACTAAATTAGAAAAATAATAATGAGTTCATTCAAAGTAAAGTCAATTGAGAGGGTCGGGAACCTCCCAGGGAAAATATATTAAGTTCTTCCATTTTGTATCTCTTTCTTTCTATTGTTTTTGTTTTGTTTTGTCTTTCTGTTCCTTCTATATATTGCATGTATTTACCTCAGTTTCCGTGCTTCTTCTATCGTGCCGATGACTTTCCTGATTGACTTGCCGTTCGTTGCAGGGAGAGCTACGAGGATTCGTCCATCAGATGACCACGCTGCTGTCACCTTCGGCGATGATCTCGCCTCCTTGAGGATCTCGTAGTTGTGGGAGGTCAGGTCCTCCGCGATTGTTATCCCGGTATTTTTAAGCCGCCGTCTAACCGCTATCACAGTCTGCTTTGCTCGATATGTCGCAAACTTCACGATGATCGGACGGTGATGAAGCCGTTCCGTCCTCCGCGTCGTCTTATCAGCTACAACGGCCCACGATGTCGATGTCGACGTGGTGGTGCTCCCCGGACCACCTGAGGTCGATGTTGACGTTGGACTTTTACTCACTCACACACACACATCACATGCACACAACACAACACAACACACAGTACATAGCCTATGCACAATACAGTCGATTTTTGTACGGAATTTGCTCTCTCCGCACTAATATCTCAACATGTTCAGATCACTGCATTTCTATATCGGAAATATGTGTTGATTGTTTCCTTCGATTGTGTTAATCAGGTAATTATCTGATCAAATTGTACTGGAAATCGCTGACTTTTGTTTGATTTTGGTGCCTGTGCGAGGCTGCGAGAAGATCTGATCATCGTACGGTACGGTATATACCGGTACGATACGTTACCGTACTACGTACCATACATTTTTTGTAATGTTGATTGAATCGCGGGTGTGTAAGTGTCATAACTCTCTGGCCATGGTGTCATAACAATTTGACACCCCAGTCATATGACCGTGTTTAGCCAATCAACGACGCGTATTTTACTAAGTCAGATGATATTGCTTATTGACACCCCTTCCTGGTGGAGCACAATCATTGTTTGGCGTTTAGCCAATGGCGTTGGACGGAGTATGGCCTAGAGAGCCTCTGTGCTAATTTTGGTTGAAAATTGTACAGCAAACTGTGAGAAATGACACATAATGATGACGTGTTGGACATACGCTTTGGAGAGTGAACGGGGCCAATCATCAAATGTCCTGCCTTTCAAAGTTCAATACAAAAGGCTAAATTAATTAGTGCAAATTTATGCAACCATTTATTGTACATTGGTAGTATGGAAACATTATATAATCCTCATGTTTAGTCTAAAAAGATTCACTAGGCGCAAAAAACAGGGGAAAAATGAAGTTCGATCTAAAAATTAATAATATTCCAACTTTATGACCAACAGTGTACATAAGTTTTTTTTTTTTTTTTTAATGAAAGGTCGAATCGCAACAGAAAGGAATGTGAATGCTACTAGGGGGACAACCTTAGCCCTTCCCTGTCGCTTCGATGGGGACCCTATTGGGGTGTATTGGCACAAGCATGAGGCGACTGGAGATTGGTAGTACATTGGTAGTATGGAAACATTATATAATCCTCATGTTTAGTCTAAAAAGATTCACTAGGCGCAAAAAACAGGGAAAAAATGAAGTTCGATCTCAAAATTAATAATATTCCAACTTTATGACCAACAGTGTACATAAGTTTTTTTTTTTTTTTTTAATGAAAGGTCGAATCGCAACAGAAAGAAATGTGAATGCTACCTGGGGGACAACCTTAGCCCTTCCCTGTCGCTTCGATGGGGACCTTATTGGGGTGTATTGGCACAAGCATGAGGCGACTGGAGATCTCGACTCGGACACCAATATAGTTGTGACGAATTTCCGTGGTGAGAAGATCATTCGCGACCCGAGATACGACATCACCGATGATTACTCCATGGTTATAAAGAATGTAACGGCTGAGGATGAGACTACCTTCTCATGTGAAGTAGCCCTTGAGGATGGATACGACGGGAAAAACTACACCCATGTCAGAGTTACAGGTGAGAATGTTTCATCTGTTATGGTTATGTAAATGAAAATGAGCAAGTCAAATTAGTTTTTCCAGGGAATCTAACCCGAGACTTCCGGATCGCTAAACCGCTGTATATATATTTATAGACCTTGTAACGGTTGTCCATCCCAGAAACCCTTTCCAATACTCGTGCCTGGTAAACTATAACAATATAATATTATTTCAAAATAAACCCATCACAAAAAGTTCCACGAATCAAGTTTGAGCGTTGTTATATATTATATGTTCCTTGTAAGTATCGGCCTCCATTGTGGTGTAGATAATATGTGTGGTTTGCCGTTACACCATGTAAGATGATTGGATAGCCCTGAGAAGGACTGTTTGTATTATTTCTAGGATAGTCCTAACAAGGACAGTTTCCTGAGCTTGTAGCCTAGTTCTATTAAGAGCGCCGGTCAGGATACTCCTGACGCGATATAGGCCGTGGGACGAGCGCCGGAAAACGCCCTGCTTCTTACTTTTTGACAACGTGGTAAAGGGTATTACAAACATTTCATTTTAAAAGATGCATTACTTGATCATTATCACTAATAAAGATGTTCAACGTTGCAAAGCTGGCACATTAATTCACAATTAGCAAAAATATGAAATTAAAAATATGTTTTGATTCTCGACGTGACATATTACAGCGCTACTGATTGGTCATAATTTCTCTGGTTGAACGAATCTGACCAAAATTACATTCCGAATACAGCTTTCTTTTCAATTATCCTATATTTAAATACATCCCTACAAAAAAAACTGATGTTTGGGTGAACAGAACTATTGCAAGGCTCCATACTCGCATTGACCTGGGCCAGTGAGATTACACTTGGAGCCAGCACAAATGTATAAAAGTCTCCTGTATTTTGGTGTCCCGATCGAGCATGCAGATTTTCAATCCGACATTGATAAAATGAAAAAAAATCTTGTTTTCTTTCATGTCATGCTTCATCTGTAATCAAAGGTTTGTTTAGGAAAGAGTGATATTTTGAATAGTAAAAAGCTTACTCATAAAATGGGGGCCTGTAAATTTGTATTTCGGGCCACCTTAAACTGGCTCTTATTCTGCTATCTCAGTCTGCTTGGCTACTCTCCTAGTCTCAACATCGTAGCAATTGACATGGTAGTGATCCTCGGATGTCACCTAGTCCCTGCCTTGGATCTGAAGGAGCAATGCATGATTACCTACATTTGGGAAGACAAACAAAGAGAGAAAACAGAAAGGGAAATTACAAATCTTAAATCACTGCAAAGTAAAGTTTGAATAATTTTCTGATCCTTTAATTAATAATTCAAAATAAATGAAGACCATATGTAGCTAAATACAAATTCAAGTTGAACACATAATAAATCAAGTTCCTAAACGAATGGAAAGGAAAAACTGATGATAATCTTACAAAATCTAAACAGTTATGCAGTATCTTCTTAAGCATGAAAATAGCCAGTACATTTATGATGGCAGTAACTATATTATAAGATAAACAATCCTTAAAAAGGGTTCTGATACTTTCATCAGTCTGTTATTAAAAATGGAAAACATCTCTCTTGTAATATATTCAGGAAATGCAAATACAAAGTCAGAAAAATATGAACTATGTCAATTGTTTAATTTAATTTCTGTCTGACTTGTGTACTGTAGTCTATATAATCAGAAAAGTAAGGATATTGCGAACTTCTTTCACATGACACATGTGAACAACTATAACATCTCAAATTAAATAATGTTTGTAAATAATGAAGATAGATACCTGTCATCTTTGCTGCTTTTTTCTAATACCCTGTAGGCGTCCAGTAATGCCAATGGGCAACCAGGTACTGAATCAATCTCTTGCCCGAATTCCTTTCCCGGTAGTATCAATTCCAGTGGCACATGCCCGTGAGATATAGATGGTTGCTCCTTCTGGGAGAACTCTGGTGCCTTTGATCATCTCCTATATAAAGAGAAAGCGTAATAACAAATAAACTCCAACCCATGAGCATTTATAAGTAAAATTCAATTATTGATCCTTGATGTGTCAATCCATAAACCAGCTTAACCAGGAAGCTACACTGGAGAGAATCATTTACAATCATCACAATGACACATGAATTTTTATTTGCAATAACAATTGAAAAAATAATAGTTGTATTTATGTACATTGACTATATGTCAATGAAAAGTTGTGACACTTCTGTCAAAAATGCCCAAATTGCAAATGTTAAATGTATATTTTTATGAGTGTATCGCTATTCACAGAACTCAGAAGTGATTCATTATTCAATCTTGGCTACGACAAGTACATTTGTGAAATGATACCAACATCAAACTCGAAATTGTGAGTTACGTGCATTGTCAATGGAAGTAGACTTTAACTTTCATTTCATTTTAATTCCAGGGCTTGCCTTTGCTCCAGTTCCACTGGCACTGATCTGTTGATTTGTTTTAAAAAAATGTTTCACTCGAGTCAGTCATATAATCATATAATCATGTAATATTTTGGATTAATACTGCATGTAATTAAAATACAATACATATTACGTATTAGTTTCCATATTAGCCTAGGATTAGGCCTTTACCTTAAAGGGGACCACGAGGCAAAGGACAACACATTATAATCATATAATATTTTGGATTAATACTGCATGTAATTAAAATACAATACATATTACGTATTAGTTTCCATATTAGCCTAGGATTAGGCCTTTACCTTAAAGGGGACCACGAGGCAAAGGACAACACATTATTATATGTTTTGGTACTGTTTTGTGATATCAAATAGATACCCAACATTTTGCAAAGCGTTGTGTAATTCATTATCAAAGTAATTAATTTCCACCACTTACGGAACCACTGCTATTTCCTGGTTCGTACGGGCCAAACATTTGCGAGTGCGTCAATGCGATTCACGCGTACGTCAATAGAATCCCGGATGATTCTTTCGCTCTGCACAGAGTGCTCTGGCTCTGCAGACATATAGTCTACGCAATTCAGACCGCGTGGTTGAGAATGGAGATGCGTATTCCAATTATATTTTTTTTCTGAAAAAAAATTTGTGTGAACTTGTTGAAGGAATGGAATACTAAAGATGTTACCTTTCTATAATAAGAATATTATTTTTGGGTGGTGGTATCCTTTAATATACTGGTGCTTCGAAATTTTTCTTGTGCTTGTCGTTTTGTCGCGTCTTGATCAATTAAGTCATGTCGTCTCTCTGCTGACCCTGGTATTGCTACCATCGCACGGGGAATCTCTGGCGGTGCTGGTGGTGCGTCGCTGCGAGCTCACCTCAGCCGGAGTTCACAATCATCTTTCAATGTTAAATTGTCACCCAAAGGAAGATATATTGAAGCAACAGAAGCTTTCTCTGCAAAAATTCCACTCAAATCCTTCCATCTTCCTGCACATTTCAGCCACGAATTCGATGAAAACACTCACAAGAGCGTTTGTTTTGACTTCGAAAAACCGTCATCCGTGGTCGTAGCTTAGACGTGCAGAGCATGCATGTTACAACAACAATGACAGCGCCGTTACGTTCGGTGCCGTTTCGTACGTCGTGATTGGTCAGATTCGTTCAACCAGAGAGATTATGACCAATCAGTAGCGCTGTAATATGCCACGTCGAGAATCAAAACATATTTGTAATTTCATATTTTTGCTAATTATTAATTAATGTGCAAGATTTGCAACGTTGAACATCTATATTAGTGATATTGATCAAGTAATGCATCTTTTAAAATGAAATGTGTGTAATACCCTTTACCACGTTGTCAAAACTGCACGAAAAACGGGTCCGTCGCACGGCCTAATAGTCAACCTGTTCGAAACGTCGAGCCCCTTCTACCACCCACTCTCTCCTTACAATACCTATACAGGCGCTGTAGCTCTTATTAGAACTACAAGCAATTCAAGTGTAATGCACATTCCATAATTACATAACCATTACCAGTTAACAGGCTTTTCAGTGATACCAAATTGATGTAAGATAATACGCACAAGAGAGTTATTAACGCTCAAATAAACGTGGTTTGCAGTGAGAGGTTTATATAAAATAAAACACTTAAGCACTTAAAGGCAATGGTGAGTTTTGGTAATTTCCAAAGTGCCCCCCCCCCCCCCAACATAAATTGTAACGGATTTAGCTGATTTCAATTCCATATGAAAGATCATCGAAAAAAACATGGGAAACAATAATAATTCCCATTCAAATGCTCTAATTGTTGTGAAATTTGCTTTCAAAATATCATATAAAAGTGGTTGACGCCCGGGTATCACTTTTTAGAGAACGCTAGTGCGAGGCACTAGCGTTCTAGGTCCTTCCAATAAAGAACTGAAACCAAATATTTTTGTGCACGCTAATTGTGCTTAAAATTATAAATATGATACGGTACTTACCAGCAATTCACTCTCCAATATGTGATCCAAATATCAGGTGGATTAAGATTATGATTTTTCATATCCATTCCGCAAAAAATCCGTGATATATGCGCCTCATGGACCAGTCTCTCCGTGTGTTAGCGCGACTGTGAACGAAAGGCGAACGAATGGGGCTTGCGAGTTGCGATACGTACTATTGTATTATCGCGCACTGCACTACAGTCCCGTATTATGACCTACAACGCTAGTGCTTCGCGCTGGCGTTCTCTAGAGTTAATTTGACACTTCGAGTTGTAACGGCTCTTTTTGAATGATAACAGGGGTTTTACTTTGTCGTTTGTAATTGTGTATACTTTTCGAGCATGGTGAAGTTATAACTATTAGTTTGTACCGTAATCGTGCAGGTTTTGGTTACTAAAGTTAAATTTGACCAATACTCACCATTATCTTTAACTGTTGCTTAATACTTATTCATCTTTTTTGTTGCTATTCAACAGCTTTTGGGTCACCAAAGGTTCACGATTGTGAACCAGCTGAAACTGCAGGAGCTTGTCACTACACATTTGGCGCACGCAACACCGAAGTTTTGAATTGTGAGGTTGCCTTCGTACGTCCAACGGTTGCCATCAGTTGGCACTCGATGATTGGCGACCCCCCTAGAATGGGAGAAGTTATTGAAAAACCGACTGAAATTTACGGTCTGATTAACGTCTCTCGTATAGCACAGGTGAGTTGTAGCTTATTGGGTAGTATGCATGCTCCCCGTGGAGTTGAACTAGTGCGAAACATGTGCGGTTTTGAACTGCACCAATATCGATAAAAACACTCCAACTGATACAATTATTATAACGAAAAAAAAAAAAATTAATGATGAAAATAAAGAAAAGAAAGTGCATCCTGTTCTCAGTAATGTATCACCCGTGTTTCCATCGCCAAATAGAAACACGTTTCTCTTGATCTTTCCTTGTTAGATTTCCAGAAGTGAGAGTATCGATAGAACTTTCATTTGTTTGGTGGAGGGTGAGGCAGTGAATGAACGATCCAATGTGACAGTTATCATCAAAGGTATGATGTCATTTTTCCCTTTTCCAACATCTAATTTTTTAGAAATGTTGACATTGTATTTTAATCTAATGTGCCGTGTAATTTGTCGATGCAATTATGTTATAATGTTGTTTTTTTGTCAAATTCTCCCTTTAAAAAATGGATGATGTGAACAAACATTGTTTAATGTAATGTGTAAATCTGTGTTGTTCAATATTTACTTTCATATGACACTATTTACGATAAACTATACCTAAACATAAATTTTGTTGTTCGAAAAGCATGCATGTGGTAGTTGAGTAATACATAAGTGTGATGGTCCATTTACTGGTTTAATATTTTTAAAAGGAAAAGTTTAGCCAAGGACAAGAATGAAATAAAAGAAAGCAAAAAAAAAACACGTGACACTATTACAGTTTTAGTTCAATTTTCACCAAATTTTGTGACTTTTTAAGATTCCTATTGCAAACATTTTGGTATTCAATTTGACTCTATTGGTCATTTTCCTTTGCCATGTTAACCATTGATTGAATAGCTGGTTTTTCAGTAAAAAAAAGAGTGAAGTTTGGGATTTTCTCTGCTAAAAAATCGTACAAATAACAATAACTATAACAATAACGCTGGCCGGACGTGTTCAGCTACGACAATTGTACTTTATTTGAAAAGCGTCAGGCATGCTATTAAATGACATTTTCTTTCTTATAAGACAATAACCTCGCAACTTTTGAAATTTGGCTTGCAAAAAAGGGACTGTCCCTTTAACCCTAATAAGGCCGGGGGCCATTATGCCCCCCCCCCCCCCCCTCCCACTTCGCAATTGTTCAGATTCCTCGGAAACGCGTAAAGATCACGCCCCACCGTTTGGTGACCTTTTTCTTTCGATCTTGCGCATCGTTTAAAAGAATTTTTTTGAAAATCGGATTTTCCGTTACGAAGTCACGTGACCTTTTGTCACTGCATGTCAGCCCGAAAATCGCTTATTTACGTGATTTGTGTACAAACATATGGAATATCAGTTTTCCTAAAAAGAAATATATCATTGGTTAATTGGTCTTGTTTACATTTTAGGTATTTGTTTTTTGAGGTCAAAATAGTTGAATTATATTTAGAAATAAAACAATAAAGTACATAAGTTAAAAAACAAAGAAATACGTAAGAAGTTATTCGAACAATAGAAAACATAAGGAATAACCGGGCTCTTCCAAATTTGTTGTTGTATTATTATTAATGAATTAGTGAATTTGTAATATTTTTGTTTTACCATTTTACCATAGTTCACTTGACATGCGTGCAGATTTTCGCTGCGATCGGCCAAGATCTTAGGTGGGGGGGGGGGGGGGGGGCATAATAGCCCCCCCCCCCCCCGGCTGAAGAAAGACCTCAAATTGCCGGCCATTATAGGGTTAAATACATTGAAGAGAGGGAACCCCCTTGGGCCTAGCAACGCCAAACAACCTTGGGGGGGGGGGGGGGGGGGGGTTATGAGATCTCTCATCATACCTAAGAAGTTCAATTATGTTTTTTCTATCGTTGTATCTATACATACAGAACCAGAACCAGAACCGACCAAAGGGCTGTCTCCTGGGGCGGCAGCTGGAATTAGTGTATGTGTTGTTATCCTTGTTATTGGATCAGTTGCAGTTGTTTTGGTGATTGTCTACCGTAAATACCAGAAGAAAAGAGGTATGTTCAAAGGACAGCTTTGAATAATTAGAGAAAAATATATTAAACACGTGTAATTAAAATGATTGTATATAAAACTATCTGGATTATTAAAATATGGGGAGTTATACATGGTGGCCAAAATAAAACGGAATGGCATACTTCCGGAAGAATAAGAGCAGAACGAATGATTTCAGCGCATGTGAAATCTTTCACTGAGAAAAAAATACCAAGATGAGCAGTCTTGTTTTGGTTGAGTATTTTTCGTTTCAGGTCACAATTTACGACCCCATATCAGCGTTCAACTTTGACGTCACCGATATTCAACTAGACATTGGCTCGCGCATATTGTATATAATATTTATTCCCTGTTCAATACTATGACAAGCAAATGATACCTAATAACAAACCAAATTTGTTCTTCAAATTAATCAGATGTGAAACCTGACATTCGGTCATTGCATGTATTATTGAACGAAAACTGCTTAACCCACATGACATGGTTGATTTTGAGATCATTTTTTCGCCAGAAATTGTTCTCCATCCAGTGAATCCTGTCCCTATTATATGGGAAGTATGCCATTTAGTTTTATTTGGGCCACCCTGTATGTGTTAAGTTTATCTGTTAGTTTATCTCTATACATGTATACCTCTGCACATCCGTATCTTTCTATCTATCTGTATATTACATATATATTTAATAGTCTATCGCCACACGTCCTGCATGAACATGTTTACCTTCTTTTACGACATTTGTTCACAAAAAATAACATATTTTGGATGCCAACAATTTGGCGTTGTACGATAGACCTGCGACATAAAACACGACATTTTCGGACTTCCCTGTCGTGAAAGCTAAATTTCATTGGGACCACTTCCACGACAGTGGTACGAAATTTAACCACTACAGAAAATGTACATTTCGTACGACAGACTCATAACAGAATCATTGTGGGTTTCATTGTGACTCCGTGTTTTCGTATTTCCGTATGTGGGTCCGTGCTTGTGTGTGCGCACGCGCGCGCGCATATGTGTGTGTGTGTGTGTGTGTGTGTGTGTGTGTGTATGTGTGTGTGTGTGTGTGTGCGTGCTTGTGTGTGTTTCTGTTTGCGAAAACAAACCTTTCGGACAACACTACTTAGTCTACCATCACAATTTTCTTGATTTAAGTAATGATATTTAACAACTAAATAATGGATAGCCTAGATAGTAATATCAAACGTTAAAATGTATAGGTGAATTAACACGTTACCGATTCCCCGTTTTTATTCAAAATTAATGTGTTTTTCCCAGAAGGTCAAAATAATCAGCAAGAAATGCAGCCCTTGACGGAGGAACAAGGTAATGATGCAAGGGTTAAGTTGATGTTTGATATTATGCATATATATTGCAATTATTCGCCCTTGACTGATTTCAACTAACTACTTCGTGTAAATATGCCCAACATATTACGTAGGCTATTATGCTCACTTCGGAGTGTGTAATATTACACAATAATGGCCAATAATATTCATACAATTTATCATTTTTCGCTCTTGATTAATATCAATTTCCTGTTTCGTGTATACATGCATAAAGGCTTTTATGCCCCCTATGGAATTGAGATGATGAGCAAAATAAATTCGGGGGTTCCAGCTGCACCCATTCAGGGAAACTAATTTGGGTCTACATTTTCATATCGCGTTATGAGACAATCATTACTCTTATATTTATGTAAATGTCGGCAAAATAGACTTTTAACTGTGTGCAACGATAATTATTCAAACAACTTTTGGCTAGTCATCTTGTCTATAATGCAATGATTTATCGCATGTTTTTTGTTGTTTTTTTTACTTAAGAGAGGGCAAGGGAGTTGACTAGGTCACTTCACATGTTCTATTTTCCTCCAAATGTAGTTCAAGCGAACGAGATAAAGCAGATGCGCAAGGAAATATTTGAGTTCAAACCAGGCATGCTCACGTCAGTCCCAGTCAAGAAGGATCGCGAACACCTTCTCCCGAAGACCACTAAATTAGCGATACTGGGAGACAGTGGAGCGGGGAAGTCGTCACTTACTCGGTCACTTATTTACGCCGCAACAGGTAAACGTTAAATATGTCTTTTTCTAGTCTACATGGTCTCATAATCTGATTGTATTTATTGTTTGCTTTACTGGCAATACATGGATTAAAACGATAAGACAAGATATAAATAAATTGTCCAGTCACTGTTAATCAGGGGCTTGTAAAATGTGTTCCCCGCTTAACTGTAAAAGGGATTTACAATCTAAAACGAAATTCTTATATTGCACATACTTATTATTTATGTTTTGTTGAAAACCCCCAAAGCATTAAAAGTTGTTAAAGCGAAACGCCCACCCCGAAAAAGTTATCCTAAAATTGAACCGGTTTCCACCCAACTAAACAAGCAATTCTGTTTCCATATAATACGGATTTGCCGGATAATTTCAAACTCTCGGAAGGGGGGGGGGGGGGGGGGGGGTTAGCTCAAAGCCTCTTCGTGGTAAGTCTATGTGAATAACTGTCTGAATATTTTGACAAAAACTTACGTGTTTATGTCTTTTTAATTCTTATCCAGAAATATACAGGAATGAAATTGAGGTAGCCACAGGTACGCAGGCTGGAGCCATGACCAAGACGCCTACCTTCTACAAAATCACGGATACCATACACATACAAGATAACAGAGGACTCAAAGATCTGGATGAATCACGAGTGGCAGCTTTAATGGAGGCCATTCGTAAGATTCCTGACTATTTGTCTCATTATTGTTACCATTATCCTTATTATTAACATTATCATCATCGTTCGTCATAATAATTTAATTATTCAATTTTTTGCAAAATGTATATAATGTTTGTTACCGTTATAAAGGGGATCCTGTAACTTTGTCTGAATTTTTGAAACTTAATGCAACTTCAGTTGTGCCTGGTGTCTGATTTTCTTTGTATTAAATTAAAGAAAAGACAAATTGCGATGATAACTTTGTTTAACTGCGATGAGTCGGCAATTAGTACTTTGCATTATTTCTTGGTCATCATGAAACGTTCATGCACATCACCTAGACGTGTAAATAATTATCAGACTACGCCGTAAAGGTTATCGAAACTATACCAAATCTACACTGAGCTCAAAAAGAAACTTATATTTGTTCACATGATCATATCTTAAAATCCTGTCCATCAAAATTAACCAAAATGACACACAGGATTACTTAAAGGGGTAGTTTAGTTTTGGTAAGGCTGAACTTAAGTAGCTAAAACCTGCACAGTAACATTTTAAACTAATAGTTATAACTCCACCATGCTCGAAAGGTATACAAAATTACAAACGACTAAGTAAAAAGCCTGTTATCATTCAAAAAGAGCCATTCAAACACAAGAGGGCGCTTTTTTTAAAAGGCATTGGTTTCAACCATTTTTCATACAAAATTATGCATGTGATGTTTTATTGATATAATGATTAAATAGCGAGATCATCAACAACTATTTAAAAAACGCTTTTGAAAATTTTTGAAAAAGTGCAAGCATTTTCATTTTTTTTTCTAAAAATCATCTAATTATTTGGGCCCCAAATAATTATAAGATCAGATATATTTATTGATATTTCAGCCGTTTCTGGGTCGATTTTGACCAAATAAAGTTTATTCTGCCATTAAAATTACATGTTCTCTCAAATTCGACATTCAGTTTTTCATTACCTCACACAAAAATTGTGATGTGCAGCGCCCTCTCTACCAAAACTAAACTTCCCCTTTAAATACTCTGCCCTAAGCAAATGTCAGTAACTAAGCAGTTGCCCACTTGACACAACCGCAAAAAGCATTGAAATGGAACAACTTCCGGGACCACATGTCACAGTAAAAGGGACAATCCGCCCGTTAATACACACGCTCAGCGCAGCTCTACAGGAAGAGAGGAACAATCTCCCCAAGATGCCAAGCCTGTATCAGAGCCTGGTGGACAGCATGCGTAGCAGATGCACTGAATGATTCCAAACACATGGTGGACACACCCACTGTTCAGTTTTGTGTTTGGGTAACTGACATAACCTTCATTTCAATTTGTCTGTGACATTTTTCAGTTATGTCAGTAAAGTAATCTCATGGATATTGACATGTCAATGGAGTAGGGTGTTTAATTAATCCTGTGTGTCATTTTGGTTAATTTTGGTGGACAGATTTTCAAGATATGACCATGAGAAAAAATATTAGTTTCTTTTTGAGCTCAGTGTATGTCCGTTTTGCGTAATATAAGTAACATAAGTTCAAAATCCCTTGAAAAAAGATTAACAATAATGAGTGGCTAACTTGAAAGATATCTGAGGTTGCTGTTTAACAAAATCTATATGGCCAAGAAAAGAAATTGTGTGGACTAATATAGGATACTTTTAAATTCAATCATACATATCAGGCATGTCAATTCAATTCAATTCAATGTATTCTTGCTTCCAACAAAACATTACAAATGAATTGTGATAATTTGCACTAAAATAATTTGTAACAAAACAATGTCAATTAAGCTGGATAACTTCAAATAAATGTTAATAGGGATATATCAACGAAACAGCGAGGAACAAGTAAATCTTAAGTTTGTAATAATGTTCTTTTTTAAGTTTCTTATTCCGTTTTCATTCATATTCACTAAGATTGATATAATTTATTCGCACATGCAGGAGCTGATGGAATTCATGTAGCAATGCTTGTTTTCAAGTAAGTAATTTCATGTTACTCAGTTAAACAGTAAATGTAGACCCTGTCAAGTATTACAAAAGGTAGAGTATAACCCTAGGCCACACGTATTATAAGTTAAAGCTACAAAGGAGATAGTTTTCCAATGTGTTTTACTTTTCCCTCTCCATATTACGATCAACGTTAGACCTATATGATGTAAATTATATTAGGTACCATTTTAGAACAGTTATAGTCTGTGGGCCAGAGGGGCCTACCGGTGACCCTGCCCCCCTCTGATCCTCCGACTTGGGTGTCATTTTGTCCATTGATATGTCCAATGCTAGAAACAAAATGTTAACAAGAAAAAAAATCATTTATACTATGTTTTTTTACTCCTTTTTTTGAGGTATGTAAAAATAGCACTTTATCATGTTTTGCTTCATTTCTTAGGGTAGGTGAAAATTGAGATTACATTAAATGCTCTCATTTCATAATGGCTTGATCTTGATCTACTAAACTTTGCTGAAACCCATATCCATGTTAGCATATGGTACAGAAATATTTTCGTTGTCATGGTTGATTGGGTTCATATAATTATAACTTCAGCAAATTTGTATATGAAACATCACGGGAATTTCCGGGAACAAAACGGTTAAAAAACCAATGTTCATTAATATAGTTTGTTTTTTTCACCTTGAAAATGATGGAAGTGAGCTTAAACTCATGTTTTCTACTAGTCAGAGTCTATTCAAATCAGGAACGTGATTATTCTTTGAATAGAATCTACAAAAAGGACATTTTTTATTACGTAATCACCATGCGTCATATGCAATTTTGAGGCATATAATGGCCATGTTATCTAGGTCACAAGTGGGTACATATTATTTCCTCTTTAATTTCTTTATTTGAGGGCCAATCACTCTCATATTTGGCACATATGTAAAGGTCGGGGGGCTCTTCAGTTTACAACTAGAAGAATTTCAAAAGGTCATCATATGAGGGCGCTATTTAACACAATTAGTTAAAAACATTAAAAATCCTATAAATTCCGACAATGATGATATTTTTTCTCTCTAACTGTCTGATTTGTATAGAAAACTTGATATTTTGCTGGAATTATTATGCAAATTTACTTTTCCTAGAACGACCTTAAGACGTTCATGTTGTATCTCATATTGTTGAGGCTCGAAATTAGGCCTAACTCCTTCTGATCTAAATGCAATAGGGAATACATTGTGCTACATACAAATTATTTCAGATAATTTATTAAATTGTAACTATACCCAGGGTGAGACTTTCTGATTGCCTATTTTTCAAACATATAAAGCAAAAGCAAATTATTTGGGGGAAATTCAGGTCAGAAATTTGCTTTTCAGTATTGTTATATACTTCTTTTTGGCATCACATTTCTTTTCAGACAATTAGAGAACAAATGAATATGTTTTGTTGACAGTGCAATATTGTATCCCTCAATCATGAGTTTTTGTCTTTAACTGACCGTTTTGTGTAGACAACTTAATTTTCGTGCATACTTTGCAGAACATGTATGTATAGTATTTTATATTTTGTCTGGTCTAATTTAGACAACAACATTTTTTTTTTCAGCCCTGTTTTTTTTTTCTGTCTAAATATATTTACGAAATAAAAGCAAATAACACACACATATTGGTAAATGCATCTTGCCAGATTAAAAAAAGAAACGTTCTGTATTAATTGTTTGCTTGGACTACCCCTTTTCTCAGAAAAGGGAAAAGTTTAATACGTCTCATTCATGCTTCATTAGCAACGAAAAGTGCAAATCACGTATCTGTTGAACTCTAAAAATGTAAACATTTTTCTTGTTTTAGTACCGATACACACCATGTACTAAAATATCCCTTGAACTCACTAAGAGATACCTATGGCAGCGAAAATGAGCTGCAAATATCAATCTGGACATGTCGATCACAAACAGAAAGAAACCATGGACAACCATCAACATTATCAATGACCCCAAGAAGGCAATGGACAAACTAAAACATTACACCTAACAATGTTTGAAGGGTGACAGATGTTGTACAGGTAATATCATCACAAAAATAAAAACAACAATCAACCATCTAAACAAAAAAAACATGGCAGTTGGCTTCAGTTCAGACCAACTGAACTCTTTATCCAATGACGATATCCAAATATTTTAACTCCTGAGTAGATATTCCTTCATTCAGCTGTCATACTGTCTTAATTTTGTATTAGCTAACTAGTATCCGGGGGTAGAGGGCTTGTCATAATTGCCAAACGGGTATGAGCCGCTTCCAAGACCCCCCATTTCACAGCCGATCCGGCTGCTCCTAATAAGGGTCTAGTTTTCATTTTGCCACTCCCTGCTCGTAGGATTCTCATTTTCATCAAAAATGCTGGTTGCCGCTCCTAATAAGGTTCTCATTTTTATTTTGAAAAAGGCTGATCGCTGCTCCTATACGAGTCCCATTTGCATATTGTAAAAGGCCGATCGCTGCTCCTTACAACAAAACAAGGCCGCTTTTAAGACCTAGGCCTCAAACATGTCTTTCACCTTATAGCAATTTGTAGCTTGTATCATTTATCATGTTGTATCATCACACAACTTCCTGCCAATGGCTGGTAAATCTGAGCGTTACGTTGTTAGCGTCTTAGATCTTCAATAGGATACATTCCAGATCACAACTATACGCAGGTGGTCATTGGTCTGAGGGGTTTGACCGCACTCATACTCTGCTGCACCTTCGGTGTATCTCCAGTTCAATATGTTGGAGTTGGAGTTGGAGTTGCATCTTTTCACGCCTGACTGATGCCTATTCAGGCTACGCCAAGTCATCCAGGGTTAGTTTAATCCTGATGGCAGTGCATCTAATGTCTGCATAAACAAACGCTTGTCTACTGGCATCTCCTCCACTCTCTACTCCCAGAGCTTACGCCTTCTTAAAGACACATTGCAGTCCAGAGGGTCAACATATGAAAGGAAGCTTTTCTTTGACTAAAGGCACCGATGATGGAGTTGGTGGTAATTCCGAGGATGCCTTTCGTCCTCTGTTTGTCTCAGTCGTTCATTCTAGCTAGCATCAGCTCTCTTTATTTTAGGGGGTGCGATGCCAGAGAGCAGATAGAAGTTTTCAGTCCTAGTTAGTCTCATTCATCATGTGATGTAATGGCAGCTTAATTCTATTAAGCACAAACTCAATCTTCTTTGCATGTGATGAGCGTTCCCATACCGGACAGGTACATTACGTAGTAAAGGTACAGAGAGCTAGACCGGTAGCTCTGATTGTTGTCGGGGTTTCTCCCAACTTGGATGTGCTCAGTTTGCCAAGAAAGTCTTTCATGGAGCTTACCTTCCCTTTGAGTTTGGTGATATAGGCCTTGTAATTCAAACAGGTATCTAAGGTCTTCCGATGGTGTTCCAGTCTTGTTTCATTCCAGTGGTCTACATCTTCCGTTTGATTACCTCTTTGTAGTATGAAACTATGTTGGCAAGACCCTCGCACAAGGGGGCTTCTGCCTTAGGGAATTCATCACTTTGGGTGGTGATACAAAAGACGTCCTCATAGATGAAGCTCCTGGTTGCATGGTAGATATACCAATGTTGAGTAGATTAGTGGCCGGAGCGCTTCCTTGGGAGAGGCCATTCTTCTGCTCTTTCCAGACAGCTCGACGAAGAAGGGTCCGTTCTCAATCAGGGTCTTCACCATGTAGTCAGGTGCATGTTGTTTACATTCAGTAGTTTGTGTAGGAGCCTGTGGTGGTTGACATTATCATAAGCTGCTGAGAGGTATACAAATACAGCTCCAGTTAAGACACCTTGCTAAAAATCATCTTATATAGTTGTGTAAGGTTGGGCAGTTGGCTTGTGCAAGACTTCCCAGACCGGAATTCTGCTTGCTCCTTTATCAGATATGGTTCTACAACTACACTTCATATGCGGGTCAGAATTAGATGCTCAAACAGCATGAAGATGTTGCAAGAAGTAAGACCGGTCTGTAATTCTTTTTTTGCAGATGGTTTTTTTTTTCATGGAGCTTGTATGAGAATGCTGTTCAGTAGGGCACAGAATTACATTAAAGTAAAAGTAACTATGTCACGATGGATGCCGTTCCGAGACAGGGACATGCAGTCTCCTCACACCAGACATGACAGAGTGGCCCACACATGCAATCTTGGTTCTGGTATGGTTTACATTTAGTTGGTGTCTGTTTAGGATCGTTGCGTCCGAATTATCATAGATCATTCGTTTGCTCATGTGCTCTTGACTTCAATCCAAAGGTCTTCAGCATGAATTAAAATTGGTTCAGCGGTTAAGTTTGGTTTAGTTTGGTTAAATAAAATAAACTGTAATCTCATTTACATGTTCAGGATGTGTCAGTGGTTCACGGTTTCATACGCATAGGCAGCAATTGGCTGAACCTCCCAAACTCTGAAGATCATCATTATTTTCTATGGATTATGGCAAATAAATTACTGGGCTAGTGATTAATATCATGCGTAGGGAGCCAGTCTGCCCAGGTTTTGGGGTGCTCTTGTTGTGATTGCATGGTGCTGGTTTAGGATCAGGCGCTTGAAAAGCTCAACAATGTGATACAGAAGGTAGATGCTTATTATGTCTCCATCATTCTTTATGATAATTTGCTGTCGTAAAGATAATGATACTTTGTACTATATCTAATCAGTAATGTAAGGAGAAGAGCGATGTAAGGCTCAAGTTCCATGATGAAATTCGAGGTTTAAATACTATATGTGTTCAGTCCTTATTTTGCTGGACCAGCATGTGAATAAATAGTACCAGGTACTATTTATTCACATAAAAGGAATCTAACTAACATTAGCTATTGCCACAGCCATGCTTTCACATGCCGTCATTCTAGCAGATCATTCCTGAGGTGTCTATGCCTAATGTTGTGACGTATATTGTGACGTAGTACGTTTCGTTTTGTAAAGGATCAGAGCAAAATGGCGTTGACGGTTAATACACACACAAAGACATTCCTATGCATGTGCTTTCTAATTATAAACAGCCTTTCGTGAACATATTGCAATCTGGACGTTAGCTTTATTTTGTTAAAACTTAATTCGTCACTTTCTGTCACCATGGTAATCCTGAATTTATCTAGTTATCACATGAAATTGTTGTAATTATTATTTTTTTTTGGGGGGGGGGGGGTGGGATTAAAAAAATACTGTCATCAGGACATATTCATTTTTTCTCTAATCTGAAAGAAATGTGACGCTAAGAAGAATAATACACTTATTGGAAAATAAGTGTCTGACCAGCATTTCCCCAAATGATTTGTTTTTACGTCATATCTATTTACAATAGGCCATCAGAAAATCTCGCCCAGGACTAGACTTATAGGGTTACAATCTATTAAAATATCTAAAAACATTTTTATGTAGCGCAATGTATTCCCTATTGCACTTAAATGGTAACATTCAGATCAGATGGAGCTTGGCCTAAACAGTATAAGATTCAAAATAAACGTCTTTAATTCATTCAATGAAAAGTAAGTTTGCGTAATAATGCAAAAAAAAGTATCAGGTTTTATATACAAATCAGACAGTTAGAGGAAAAACTCATCATTGTCGGAATTTATAGGATTTTTAATGTTTTTAACTAATTGTGTTAAATAGCGCCCTCATATGATGACCTTTTGAAATTCTACTAGTTGTAAACTGAAGAGCCCCCCTAGCTTTACATATTTGCCAAATATGAGAGTGATTGGCCCTCAAATAAAGAAATTAAAGGGGAAAAATATGTACCCACTTGTAACCTAGATAACATGGCCATTGTATGCCTCAAAATTGCATATGACGCGTGGTGATTACGTAATCAAAAATGTCCTTTTTGTAGATTATACTCAAAGAATAATTACGTTTTTTATTTAAATACACTCTCACTAGTAGACACCATAAGTTTAAGCTCACTACCATCATTTTCTCAGTGAAAACAAAAAAACTATATTAATGAACATTGTTTTTTACCCGTTTTGTTCACGGAAATTCCCGTGATTATTCATATGCAAATTTGATGACGTCATAATTATATGAAGCCAATCAACTATGACAACAAAAATTTGTCTGTACCATATGCCTATATGCACATGGGTATCAGCAAAGTTTAGCAGCTAAAGATCCAGCCATTATGAAATGAGAGCATTTAATGCAATCTCAATTTTCACCCACCCTAAGAAATGAAGCAAAACATGAAAAGGTGCTATTTTTACATACCTCCAAAAAAGTAGTAAAAAAACATAGGAGAAATGAGTTTTTTTCTTGTTAACATTTTGTTTCTAACATTGGACATACCAATGGACAAAATGACACCCAAGTTGGAGGATCAGAGGGGGGGGGGGGGGGGGGGGGGGGGGTCACCGGTAGGCCCCTCTGGCCCACAGACTATTAGTATGACCCGGCAGACTCGGGACTTCCCGTGCATGAGAGGGACACTAAGCACGCCCGGTCAATATTTCATAAAGCTGACATGGAACGATAGTTTTATACAACGAAATTTGAGAACGAGGGGAACTTTGAAATACATTTCAGGTGAACTGTGTCTAAGGAAGCAGAATACAAATATAAACAAATGTGTTTAAAACAATGTCAAGTTCATTGAGTTTTTAAGCAAAAGCGCAACAAAGAAGAATCGATTGAATATAATGCATAGAACACCTTTTTTGCTATGATATCTTTTAAAATTTCTTTTGCATTATAAGACCAATGGAGAAAGTGACTGTTGTTCAAAACCTTCACGGTATTGTCAGAGCCTTTTCGGACGCGATAGAAGATGAATTCGGTAAGTGGATTTTTTTTCTCCAAATCACAATTAGTCTTAGTTTGGACATTGGTGGTCATCAATAAGGACCAAGGTCAGAAAGAAATAGATGTGAAAAATAAGTTAACGGTTGAAAAATAACCAGAGCTACGTCGGACAGATGTCTATGGAAATGAATGTATATGTTACACCAAACTCATAATATCCCAGAGGTTAAAGTCATACCTGTAAAGTGTCCAAATCCACGAAAATTACTTGGAGCTTCCTCGTTTCTCTTCTACCGTGTTGTTTAGCTTATGGTAAGAGAAGAATAAAATAGGGTTTGATTTTTTCCAATGTCCCTTTAGTATGAAGATAATATATCATTGAAAATCATTATTTCTAAAGCGTTTAATCAACGCAATTGAAAAAAAATACAATTGTCTTAGCTGAGAACGTCCGCCATGCAGCACCCGTGAGAACATTCCGGAGATTGGACTTTGAGCCCGAGCCGAGTTCAAATTCCCAATGAAATTATGTACTACGTGTGCCAAAAATACACGGGTGCGGAATATCTCAAACGGATCATTCATTACTGCGACAAAAGTATGGCAGACCATCAGTATTCCGGTGATAAAATATGAACTCAATATTCGTTTTTTTTCACTAGGGTAAACAGTGTTCGTTTTCTTTCAAACTTTCAAAAATCTTTCAATTGTATTTTACAATGATATTGATATAGGATTGAAGTCTCAAATGTCATTTTGTGCAATATCTGACACTTTGCAGGTATCACTTTAAGCAATCGATTGAAATAAAATTATTTGCAACAAAGGATATACAGTATTCTAATGCACACATATCATCATGAGCTGACACGTTTATCATCCCTACATAAATACCCAGGTTACAATTTAATATGAAAACCCATCTATTATTGTAAATAGAACTAGTGTTCTTTGTGATATACCAAGGAGAATAGGCGTACCGGGGGGGGGGGGGGGGGTATAAGAAACCCCACCCCCCCCCCTTTACAACTTTCAACTGGTCTCGAGGCCACTTTTTAGCGGTCTCGACCATCATAACCAAGGTCTTGGACCACGAGGAGACAACTTAACAAGTGGTCTCGGCCTCGGAACTGTTTTGTTATGGATCCCAGGTCTTGGCTTCTAAAATTCTCGACGCCCCCCCCCCCCCCCCCCCTCCCCTGCTCTTTGCTTCAAACATTTCCGACGACCACCCCCCACCCCCCCTGCTTTCACGGACTCTCAACCATTGATCTCGGTCTTGACCTACAAAATTTCCGACGGATCTCGCCCCCCCCACCCCCCTCCACCACCACCACCACATGGCTAACACGTCTCTCCACTAGTGGTCTCGTCCACGGTCTTGGACATTCTGGCCCGACGAAATAACCCCCCCTCCCCCCTTGAACAAACCTTGGGTACGCCAGTGCCCAGGACTTGGAAAGGGGTTGCGGGCTGGGGTGTGCGGGGCGGGTGACGGTGGCGGGAAGGTGGTCGTGAAGTTTAAATAATAGTTTCATAACCATACATTAAAGCAGATGGAAAATTATTTGCCTACTGTGAATTTTCTCCGTTTGTATTTCGATATTTTTGGGCGGCATTTCTCGCCTCCGATAATGCTCAGTCAAATATCGCTAGAGCGCCAATAATAGTTTCTTGTCTGCTAACACATACCTTTCTCTCGAACATGTTACATGATTCCATTAATGTCTACATCACAGGTGCATTTCCATTCATCATTCTAACCCATCAAGATCAGCTGAAGGGATGAAACGAAAGAGAATATTCGCACCACTTCGAGGGTGGTACCAGTGCTTACGAGGAACGCATTAAATTCGTGGAAAACTTCACCATGAAGCCAACAGAACCACACCACGACTGGAAAAGGATTTCCTTGATTTACTGAGGGATCTTCTTTCTGTGCAGATAAGAACTTGTGTATGCCAGTTTAACAATCGTGATCTCTCACCTGAAAGACATCGACGTGGGTAATGCTATAGCCTCTACATCAGTGGTCTGCGAGAGTGAAGAGCCTAGCCCTGATTCCAGAAAAAATCAAAATGTTTGCCGAAAAATTTGATGTGAAATTTCTTAGAAGAAAATTAAGAATGCTACTGATTAATAAACTATGCAGTTATTTCACTACTCGAAGTTGTTATTTAGGTCCATAATAATAAAAACGAGCTCAGTTTCAACCTATAGGTAAATCTATTTTGGATAAAAGGGTGAGTTTAATAAGCAACACAAAGTGTTCAAGTCACTTTTACCAGAGTTGAGCATTTATTACATACTTAGTTAACCATAAGGTGGCAACTAAAACGAACTCATGTTGCATAGGCCTACTTAGCCTTATCATCTGAGTAAATTTACAATTGAAACCAATCTAGTTAGAGTGGTTGTACGAATATGTGCCCATATCTCTCTAACCGTTGCCTACGCTAACCTATAGTAAAGAATAAGTTAACCTTAATAACTAAGGTTATCTCATTAATTAATGGTTTCAAATACACTACAATTAAGTATATGTTGAACAATTTCCTGGTTTTGTTTTACGAATACAATTATTATATTTGTTATGGACGAAAAGTAAGTTATGTTTCGCTTGTATACTTCAGCTTCGATCTCAGATCAAGTTACATAATCTGTGTTTTATTCAATCAACCATCCCTTTTTCAAATGTTTCGTACTTCAGTTATTTAAGAAATTGCGGAATTGTGCGTAATAATAGTTTGGCCACAACAAACATGTGGCCAATAGTTTAATGTGGGGTACTAATAAATGGCGGAAAATATACTTAATGTGGCTGCATAATCCTTATTAATTATCTAATTTTCCATTGTACGTAGTGTTACATTTTGGGGGATCGGAGGGGGTGTGTGCCCTACGCCCGTGAGTATGACGCTTTCTGTATTCAATTTATTTATAGATTTGACGTTTCACCTTGTTCTTTTCTTTTACCACCACGTGTATTCCATGAATTTCCATAAGTGCATTATTTTGTTCTAACTTAAAGTAGATTATGGAGTATATCTAGCATGTATGATTTGTATTATTGGGTATTTTCCCCTTTTCTGGGAATATTATACCCGTTATAATTATTTGGCTTTCATAACGGGCGTGTACTTTTATACATTTGCCCGGTATAGTTCTCTTTAAAATCAAATATAATGTATATTCCCGAAATTAGAATAATTATTCTTGAAAAGTGTTGGATCAAACAGAGAAGGCCTCGATTTACAGCAAGTTTAACAGAACCTTAATTTAGCCAAATATTGACTTAACCCCCTTCTCACGTTCACCTGAGCATGAATGTGATGGTTTTCTTTATATTTGTCATGGAAGAAAACTTACATAAACGCAATTTTCTAATTTAGCAAACTGTGTCTTAGTTTTTGCTTACCGTTTGTCCTAAATATAAGGAAATTTGCCGACGCATTAAAACATGTTTTCTGAGTTTGTTAGCAATATTGCGCAATAATACCAACAAAAAAGATGAGCACTAAAATGTTTTCAAAACATACATGCCTTTTGAACATTGGGTTCATAACTTTTACATTTATGCACAAGTAGTATCCCTCTCAACTTTGGCACCCCAGCACTAATCTCCTCCACTTGCATACATTGTATCTTCTACTATCCTCTTGAACACCTCCTTTGTTCCATATCCTGTTCTTTCATTGCTTATCTCATAGCTTTCCAGCCACCACTTTGACTCATTTCTCCTATCCCCCAGCAGCCTCTCATCAGCACTATTTCTTTTTGTTCCCATCTACTACTAGCATGCTACTGCATGTACACCTCCTCCATTGTATCTCCCCATTATTTTGTTCTTGTTCACTCCAGCTTTGTTATTGGGCGCACTTTCCTCCTACCTGTGCATGTTTATAATTCTATGTTTAGTTCAGTCAGTGTCATTCGTTCGCCTTGAAAAAGAATATGCCAGATTCGATAGCTCGCGTGGCTCCATTGATTTACATTTTTACTACACTTGCCTTTATAGTGGACAAGCAGTTTTGAGCAGTTTTTTTACTTTTAAGTAGTATATATGTTATAATATCTCTTTTTATAAATGTATATATACAATTATGTAATTATCATATAATTTCCTTATTTACTAGTGGAATCGTGTAAATAT
>JBAMJV010008073.1:0-59454 GCA_037951105.1 Echinarachnius parma
AAAATATGTATTTCATGAGTAAACTTTTTACTATTCAAAATATCACTCTTTCCTGATCAAACCTTTGATTAAAGGGATAATTGAGTTTTGGTAGAGAGGGTGCTACACAAAATATATTTTTTTGTGAGATAATGAAAAACTGAGTGTCAAATTTGAAAGAGCATACAATTTTAATGGCAGAATAAACTTTATTTGATCAAAATCGGTTCAGAAACGGCTGAAATATCCATAAACATAACCATTTGTAATAAATGTGGGGCCCCACAAGTATTCGATCATTTTGAACCAGCCGTTTCAAAAAGTTTCAAAAGAGGTTTTTAGATAGTTGTTGATTATCTCTCTATCTAATCACGATTTCAACAAAACATCACATGCACAATATTTTATTTTAAATGGTTTAAACAAATGTGTGTTTTGAAAGCGCTGTTTAGTTTAAACAGCTCTTTTTTAATGATAACAGGCTTTTTGCCTAGTCATTTGTGGCGTTATAACTATTAGTTTGTAATGTAATGGTGCAGGTTTTGGATACTAAAATTCAGTTTGACTAAAACTGTACTCTCTCTACCAGAACTGAACTATCCCTTTAAAGATAAAGCACGGACGTGGAAGAATACAAGATTTTTCTAATTTTCTCCATGTCCAGTTATAAATCTGTTTGCCCGATCAGGCCACCAAAATATGACTTTTGTACATTTTTGCTGGCCCGAAGTGCAATTTCTTTGGCCCCAGGCCAGTGTTGTAAGATTCTTCAGAATGAAGCATGATAGTAGAAACGAAATGCTGTTTACCTAGAGAAAAACAAAATCATGTGAGATTTTTTCACCTACTGTAAGTACTGCTTATTGACTTGTGACTAACTTTTGCATATAATAATCAAAAAGCGTTCCTGAAATGTTTTCATTCAATCATACATATCTTCATAAGTAGGGAGTCATTTTAAAAATGAAAAGCTATTTTATTATTCTCTTACCATAAACCAAACAACAATGTACAAGGGACATGTGAAATCTGAGTGATTTAAGTTGAATTTGGCAAATCACTTGAAATGGATAATTCATCATCTATATGGGTTACTGGAGTGCATCTTGTTTTTAAAAGTTAATTTAATAATGCAAGTTTCTTATCACTGGGTGTTTATACAATAACAATAAATCAAAGAGATTTAAAAGAAAATAATATTTAACAGACATTCAGAAAAAAAGGGTAGGACTATGCCATTTAAATGTGACATGTATATTACATATTCTACTATCAAAAAGGGTTTCATAGGGAGTCCCCCTATTTCTCCTATTTTCATTAAGTTATTCCTCTTTAGTACTTAGCAAATTGTATGAGACTGTATGCTTTCTTGTCTACCAAGCTCTGCTGTTAACCCGTTCACTTTGAGATTCTGAAATCCCCATAGTCTTTGTACTTAGCCCACCCGGTTCCCGTAAGTGATGGGTTAAAGGGATCTTGTTACATTGTTCAAAATCCACAACAAATTACTTGGGACTCTAGCGGTTCTCACATACCTCATTGTATTTGTATTACCAAAAGAAGTGCATGTTTTTTTCTTCTTCAAATTTCCCTTTCGTGAACAGATATTTACGATTGAAGTATTCGGATTTTGAATTAACCACTGGAAAGTTATAACTGTGTGCAAAGTCGGTGCAGTTAGCTAGCGAATATCACTTTGCATTTTTGCTCTTTACTCAGCCGGAAATTGTCACACATTACTCATATCAGATCACAACAATGCACATTTCATCAACCATTCATCACTTTTTGTTTCACATGTTAACAAAGCTACTAGATCCATTTGATCTGAGGTTATTTAGTTTCAATTTTGATATCATGTTTAACGATGTGTAATTTAGGAAGAAATACACTTATAAACTTGAAACTCGAAACTCAAACCATGTTTGCAGAAAAGAAAATTCAAGGTTATCCTAGTATCCAATTTATGGCACATTTTTTATTATGACAGCTGAAGTGGAGAAAGGTGACAATTTATTAGTGCTCAATAATTCAACCCATTACCTACATGAACCTGGTGGCCCTGTATTAAAGGGATAGTTGAGTTCTGGTAAGGAGAGTACAGTTTTGGTGAAACTGAATTTTAGTAACCAAAACCTGCATCATTACATTACAAACTAATAGTTATAACTAGAAAGGAACACAAAATTACAAATGACGTAGTAAAGATCATGTTATCATTAAAAAAAGAGCCGTTAAAACGTAAGAGGGCGCTCTCTAAACACTCGTCGGTTTCAACCATTTTGAATAAAATATTGTGCATGTGATGCTTTGTTGAAATAGTGATTAGATAGAGAAATAACCAACAACTATTTAAATACCTATTGTGTAACTTTTTGAAAAGAGGAAGCATTTTTTTGAATTTTTAACGGCTGGTTCATAATTCTCTAATAAACCTGGTGCCCCAGGTTTATTACAAATTGTTTTTATTTATGGATATTTCAGCCGTCTCTGAACCGATTTTGATCAAACAAAGATGATTTTATTATTTAAATATTATGCTCTTTCAAATTTTACACTTAGTTTTTCATTACCTCACAAAAAAAAAAGTAGTCTAGCGCCCTCTCTACCAAAACTCAACTATCCCTTTAACTACGTGTATGTGGGCATTACAAAATATAGTACTTGTGGGAACAGGTTAACCCATTGCCTACAGAAACCTGGTTGGCCTTGTATATACTCAATGGGCATTGCAAAATCTAGTAGGGAACAGCTTAAAGGGACTTATTAACATTGTCCAAATCCTCAAAACTACTTGGAACTCTAGTGGTTCTCTCATACCTTGTCATATTCATAATAACAATACAAGCACGGGACAGGTTTCGTTTTTTTAAATTTCCATTTTGTTCAAAAGATATTTACGATTGAAGAGTTCAGATGTTAAACTGTCTACGGGTTAAAGTAAATCTAATGAGTAAGTGAATATTACTTTGCATTTTTGCTAATTTCTCGGCCAAAAACATCCAATTAACGTGAAATTTGTACGCGTTAATTTGTGGACATATCAGCTCACACCAATACACATTTTATTAATCACTCATCACTTTTTGCACTTGTCAACAAAGTTACTATATCCCTTTAAAGTATGATTATAATGTACATACGTCACATAATGGGAAGATTAACCCATTTATTAGACTATTTTGGGGGCGGGGGGGGGGGGGGGGTATAAAATGAAATCTCCATAGTCCCAAGCACAGGAGTTGTTGGACCAGTCCTGTCCTGAATGGGTTAAGTTCATGTATGAATGGTGATGGATGGTGCTGCAAATATCTATTCATATTTTTTTTTCTAGGATCTACATACATGTTGATTGGAAATAAGTAGGGCCCTACGTAGATTATAAACAAAACGCTGTAATGTTCACTTACTGTTACTGATAAGTTCATGATTCAAAATGCTGTAATGTTCACTTACTGTTACTGATAAATTCATAATTCCTGTCCTTTGTAGTTGTATATTTCCTCTGGAGTATCACTAATAATGGAAATAATCCCATATGTTTTTGAAGTAAAACATCATTTCATTCCCTGTAGATGAATGGGTTATAGAGGTACTATTTCAAGTATTATTATGGTTAACTTGTGTATTCAAGTGGATTTGGCACTCAGAGGGTTATGCAGGGCTCCACACTTACCTTTTTTCAGGCCAGTGAAATAATACTTAATTCCCCCTTTCTGGTGGCCTGAAAGAAAAATTTACTGGCCCGAAAATTTTATTTCATGAGTAAACTTTTTACTATTCAAAATATCACTCTTTCCTGATCAAACCTGTGATTATAGATGAAGCATGACATGGAAGAAAAGAAGGTTAATTTTTCTAATCTGTCAATGTCAGGCTAAAAATCTGCTTGCCCGAGCGGGCCACCAAAATATTACTTTTATACATTCTTGCTGCCCAAAGTGCAATTTCACTGGCCCAGGGTCAGCGGGCCAGTGCGAGTGTCGAGTCCTGCATTATGTATTGTATATCGATGGTAAAGGATTGATCAGCAAGACAGTTGTATACAAGCATGCATTGATTTAGTACATAAATATATAGTGTACGCTGAGTGTTATGAATATCTATACATCATGGGCTACATACAGTAATATATGGCTTGCCCTGAACATGTAGTTTATTAATATCCTTGATTGGAAGATACCTTAAAGGCACATTCTGGCTTTTGCACTCTAAAAATGTTGAGCAGTTAAATAAAAGATTACTTTGGTGCGAAACAAGATTGCTTTAGGTATTTGGGTGCAATATGTTTACCTAGCCCTGACATGAACAGTTTTGGTTAATGTTAAAGGGACATTGAATGTCTCTTTAACTCCTCAAGCTGGGGTTATTGTTTTTGTTTGAATTTCCAATTTTTCATTTCATATATCTCATAAAATACAATGTCAATTCAAGAACTTCAATAATAAAACAATAAAACAAAAAATGAATACAAATTATGAGAATGAGGAGTGGAATAGATAGGGCAAAATAACCTTATTAAAATACTGCCACCTAGTACATGATTTAGTATAGAAAATCTATACCTAATCTTTACTTATCAGCAGTGTATTGTTAGAAATTGCAAGTTGCAAAGTCTCACAAATCCAACATTTTATTTTCTAGGGCATTTTGGTGTGTACAATCACCTCAGCAAGAAAGGTACATTTTTACAAAGAGTCAATTGTACAAAAACTTGAATGTGCCTTTAATGCATCAAGCTGGGGTTATTGTCTGGTAGTGTACTTTGAGAAACAGCGTAGATGCGACTTGCAAGCATCTCTCTCTCTCTCTGGGATCTTGCCACACTAACCATCTACTCAGCTAATTTTGAGCATGTGTTGCATCGTCGCTTCACATACCAAGTTTAAAGGGAACATTACTCAAGTTTTTCAGGTGAGAGTAATGGACGTTAAGTAGATTTTTGGGCTAAATTTAGTTTTGTATCATCTTTTAGGTCGAAGACTTCTCTATGTGAAGTTGCAACTTGCAATCATCTCTCTCTCTCTCTCTCTGGGATCTTGCCACACTAACCATCCACTCAGCTAATTCTGAGCATGACTGTGTTGCATCGTCACATCACATACCAAATTTAAAGGGAACCTAAGTACTCAAGTCTGTCAGGTGAGAGTAACGGGTTTTAAGTAGATTTTTTGGCTGAATTGAGTTCTGTAAACCAACTTGGAGGTTCAAGCATTCTCTATGTGAGGATGCAACTTGCAAGCATCTCTCGCTCTCTTGGATCTTACCACACCAGCCATATGATCCACTAAGCTTATTCTGAGCATGTGTTGCATCGTCACATCACATACCAAGTTTAAAGGGAACGTACTCAAATTTGTCAGGCGAGAGTGAGAAGAGCATTTAGCCTTCGAGAAAACAATTTCAGTCAAACATTATAGAGCAAAGCAAACAATGTAATTCTCTCTTTGTTCCAGCAACATCTGCACAACACCCTGCCCGTTGGCTCAGGACTTCATTGGGGCGTTGGACAGTGCGATTAGAGATGATATTGTATTATATTAGGCACTATATAAATCAAACCTATTATTATTATTACCCAAGATCCCTTCTCTATGTAATGCCAAATTGTTGAGATAATGAACATAATTTTTAGCTTTTTTTATAAAGGATCAAATAAAGCAAAATTTGGTTTCTACAACTACAAGGCTCCCAAATATTTAGCATGATTATCTTGGAGGTACAAAAAGTGCCTTACAATGTTAGTAGCGCTCTTCTCTTTCTAAACAGACGAATTGGCGTTGGCAGAGTGGATGTTTAAATTTTTTTATTATAAACTATTGGCCATCTTTGAGCCACATTACTTCCCAGGTGAAATGAATGGGGTAATATTTCTTGTAAAAAATGTAATCAATTTGATACAAAGCGCAAATTGTCAACCTTCACTGCAGTGCCTAGCAATTTATGATAAACAATGAACAACGTTTGTCAAGAAAAATGAAATACTGCCTGCAAATGCGTTAAATAGATGTGTGTAATCGATATTGAAATTGTACGTCTGTGCTATTGGCTACACCTCAGTACAGAATGGCTATCATGGTTAACCCTTTGCTTGTGGGAACCGAGTGGGCTATGTACAAAGTCTATGGGGATATCAGAATCTCAAAGGGAACGGGTTAAGAACAAGTTAGTTTGAATAACTGTAAGCTGAAAACTTTACAAGATTTCTTATTTAGATCAATTGAGAGAACTGGTTCCAAAACTGGCTGAAGTAGTAAATATTATAAAAACATATTTTTATCAAGAATATTACAGTATATCCTTGACATTTACTTTAGCGTGAACAATGTAAGTGAATCCAGGACTGTCCATGAAGTTGTTAGATTTAATTTCAATCATTTTCAAGCAAGGTCCCTAAAATCATGTTTAAATAAGCTAAACCAGCCACAAGGACATGTACTGTACCGTGTTCATTGCTCAATAATATATTTTTTTTGTGGTAAGTGCCAACCACCAATTCATCGGAATCTAATCTAAATTTCCAACAGATTGAATGGAAGAGAAGGGATTACATTTATTTGTTACAACCAAATGGTGGAAACTAAGTTTAATAGAAATATATCTGCAAATATACAACAGTAGTATGAATTTTGGCCATAAAAACTTCACAGGCCTCACCATTTAAAGGTATTTTAACACATTTGCAAACACTGCGAATCTTTCTCAAAATGTGCATGTAGCTAGGGAATGATGTTAATAAAAATGTGTGAGAAATATCAAATCAATTGACCCCTTCCTTCTTCAATAAACAAATTTAATATTTTTCTGTTTTACTTCGGAAAAAATATGACTTCAGATAACGCGGCCTCTGGATAATTCGGCGCTTGATTAGTCGATACTAATACAAAATACGCTGATTACACAGCGTCACACACAGAAAAGTAATAGTTTGGCCTTGTAGGGCCTTGTACTTATGTAGGTAGCTTCGATCGTACGTTATAATACACGTACCATCGAAATCGATCTATCATCTAGACTAGACGTTTAGTGATTTTGAAAAAAATACATAAATACAAAATCTGATTTCTCTCTTACCTGCAGATCAAAAAGGGACAAATAACTTAAAGTGAAACCAGTAAAGTGTCTAAATCCACGAAAATTACTTGGAGCTTCCACATTTCTCTTCTACCGTGTTGTTTGGCTTATGGTAAGAGAAGAATAAAATAGGGTTAGATTTTTTTTAATGCCCCTTTAGTATGACGATATCTATCATTGATAATCATTCAGCTCAAGAGCGTTAATGAACTGTCATAAACCTTATACACGTTATACAGTAATTCATTGTAAAAGCTGACGCAAATTTTCTTTTTTTTAACCAGGAAAGCAGTGTTCTTTTTCAATGAAATTTTCACACATCATTCGGACATATCTTACAATGATTTTGGTATAGGATTGAAGTCTCAAATGTAATTTTGGGCAATATCTGACACTTTACAGGTGCACCTTTAAATTGTAGAATGTGTCCTTTAAGAGCTTTCTTTCAGGCCCACACTTGTTACAAGATTTGTTTTCCCACCTGGTTTGGTGGATGAAAATGTGTTAGACTCCCTTTAAATTTCGCATCTGACACGTATCTGGAGCGCTCTTTATTAGTCGATTGCCAACTGATAGTGATATGATATGATTGGGATGTCAGCCTACACCGGTCATAAATGTCAGTCAATATACATCATCTGGTAAGAGCGAGAAAGGCGTTAAGGGGATTTTCGGCTGAATCGAGTTACACATACCGTCTTGTAAATCAGAGCCTCCTCTACATGATGCAAAATCTTCAGATCATACAGCGTGTTCACACGCAACAAATTTTTATCCTGAAACGTCGTATAAAGAATCATGATTAACGAAACGTCGTATAGAGAATCATCGTATAAAGAAACATTGAGCGTTCACACACACAAAAACAAGATCTCGAAACAGCTACAACAAAACATCGTATAGGTGCGCAGTTTGCTACTGCGCAGTGTGGTGTCTTTTTTCTTTTTTCTGTCTTCTGTGAGCGAGCGCAAATCTGAGTGAAGTAACACGCGGTCATGTTAAGCCCCGCCCAGTTATACCGTAGTCGTATAACCTTGGAGTCGCCGAGCATTCACACACAAAATGAGCGTGATTGTTTAGTCAGCTCTAGTTCAAAACGATGCTCAAACCCCCGTTTCGCTATACGATGATTCTTTATACAACGTATCGTTAGTGAGCGTTCATACACACAATTTCATCGTATAGCTAGTCGAGAACGGTATAGCTAGTCAGCTCTCGACTAGCTATACGATGAAATTTTTGTGTGCGAACACGGGGATAATTGTGTCTAATTGTGGAGAACATCTCACAAATTTATATAAAAGAGAGCTACTGTACATTGGTTCCTACATAGCTTTCAAACTGTAAACATGATTATCTCTGAAGTGCAAAAAAGTGACTTAGCGCCCTTCTTTTTCTCAACCAACGATATATCCGACATCTGCACAAACAGCGACCAGACACTTGGTTAATGTTGCACCGCATCCACAACTGTTAACTTGTTGATTAAAGTGATCCATTAACTTTTTTTTTCAAAAAGTAATATTTGATGACACTGTTTACTTCATAAAGTGAAAATAAGGGAAAGTTGATGTCATATTTTATCCAGAAAGCTCGCATGAAGTATCCAAATTTGGATACTATGTGCGATAGAAGTATCAAAATTTGAATACCTTTTATTACCATCGCAAGGCATCTTGGAACACTTTCAATTTTAGTCTTAAATATCTCCATAATTAGGTAAACATTAAACAAATCTAAACCCAGTTTATTCTTCTGTTACCATAATCCTATCAACAACAAGGTATAGGAGAAATGTGAAAGCTCCAAGTGATTTTGGTTAAATTTGATAGTGTTAATGGATCACTTTAACCCTTGAGTGCTCTGAGTGCCATTCAGTACAGATGTTTGTTTGCTTCTTTGTTTTGCATGGTAAAACATAATACATAAACATCTACATACAATTTACAAATATATCCTCATATATACAGTATATACATTCAAAAGTTATAAATAAGATGCACACAAATAGACATTAAAAGATATCACTTATTTTTTACTATTTTAGTAAGAGATAAAGTGAAATAAATGCAGGATACCACCATCACGAGCACCATCATGATAATATATATATACGATGATAACAAAGAGTGAGGATTTCCTCATCGCTATTAAAGGTGCACCTGTAAAGTGTCAGATATTGCCCAAATTTACATTTGAGACTTCAATCCTATACCAAAATCATTGTAAGATATGTCCAAATGATGTGTGAAAGTTTCATTGAAAATGAACACTGCTTTCCTGGTTAAAAGAGCGAAATTTGGTGTCAGCTTTTACAACAAATTACTGTAAGACGTGTATGAGGTTTATGACCGTTCATTAATGCTCTTGAGCTGAATGATTTTCAATGATAGATATATCTATACTAAAGGGGCATTTGAACAAAATGTTACCCTATTTTATTCTTCTCTTACCATAAGCCAAACAACACGGTAGACGAGAAATGTGGAAGCTCAAATTAATTTGTGTGGAGTTAGACACTTTACAGGTGCACCTTTAATCCTTTTAATGATTTAGAGGACTATTTGTGAGTCATCACATACTTCTTAAATGGAAGTAAAATCAAACACAGAAGTTTTCTAAGGGTGTTTTATTATCCTTTTTGTACCACTATATATCATGTATGTTTGTGTAAATGTGAATGTTGTGAGTATGTTTTGATTGAAAATGTCAAGTGACCATATTGTGTTCATATACTGTACTGTCTGTCGCAGCTATAAAAAAAGAACAGAATAATACATGTTCTGATATGATGTAGATCTTTGGAAGTGCCCGGAAAAGATATGTAAAGCAAACAAACCTAAATCATTCTTAACAAAATTAAATACATTGGATAATGTTTTGAATATTAAGATATGCAAAGCAAAACAAAAAAGCAAACCCATAACAAAACAAAATGAAATACATTGGGTAATGTTTATAATATCAAGATATGACAATGACAATGACAATGACAAAACCAAAATGAAATACATTGGTTAATGTTTTTAATACTAAGATAATGCAAAAGCAAAAAAAAAAAAACAGACCCATAACAAAACAAAATGAAATACATTGGATAATGTTTCAATAATGTCCATTGTTAACTGTCTCCCTCGAGTTCTAGTGTGTCTCCTGACATGTTATCTGATCTATCTGATTGAAATACTAGCTGGGAAAACAAGTCATGAGTGTAGGTAGGTAGTAGTCTTTTCAAGCAGACCCTTCCAATAATATTGCCCCTTTTATGAATATTAGTGAAACATTATATATTATTTTGTAGTTGATTGCCTGAAGAGCAGTCTAAGACTTTCATAGTTGTACCATTTTAAAAAACAATGCTTTAAACAAGCACATGAATTGAAAATGGTACCTTCAGAATGCTTGACTGGTTCTCAGTCCACTCCATGACTACTAAGCTCATTAGTAAATGACTTTCACATTTATTGAAAATACTGCTGAAAAACTGCTGAAAAATATAAACCTGCTAAAAAACACTTGTGTAATGAAATAGGTATCAGATATGGGCCTAGACTTTGGATCCTGGCAGTATCTTTCTCAAAAGCAAAAATTAATAAAACCACTTAGTCTCTGATGAAGATTTCTGAAGGAATAACAAAGTACATATGAATGCTTCTGTTGCAGATGGGAAAATATAACTGAACAAATATTTTTCACTTTCATTCCTATGTAATGGAAAATTCAGTTATTCATTTAATATAAATAATTGTCACTTTCATTTCTACGTAATGGACAATTCAGTTATTCATTTGATATAAATAATTGTCACTTTCATTCCTACGTAATGGAAAATTTAGTTATTCATTTAATATAAATATTATTCACTTTCATTCCTACGTAATGGAAAATTCAGTTATTCATTTGGTTTATTAAGGAGTGGAATGTCATAAATAATTAAGGACAAATTCGTCTATATTTACTTTTAAAACAAAGATGTGTTGTGATTCACATTTCCTTGTGAATGCTATATATATGGTTGCTTGCTTGCTTGCTGTGGTGCCCAAAGCCCACATTTATCCTGAATGGGTTGACGAATCCAATTAATCTTTTAGTTCTTGCAATAGCGCGCAAATATTGCCTGGTTTTATGGCTGGATGTGTTGTTTGATTTAATTGCTGGATGAAATGATGTCTTTGTGTCTGCAGTTACAGATGCAATTTAATTTCTCCATTTTGGTGTAGCCTCTGGCATAGCAGTAAATTGGCAAATGGGGGCATAATGGATGTGAATTAGGGGAGCCTTATAAAGATTACAAAATAATTCATAAAATCCATGCCCCCTCACTTCAAAAGAAGTGATATTCGCTTGCACTGACTATGTACACAGTTATAATTATCCATAAAATAATTATTATAAATCTGAATGCTTCAATCATTCATATAGTAGATCTCAAAAACGGAAATGAAATTAGGAAAACCGAAAGCTGTTCCATGCTTCTATGAATACTATGTGGTATGTGATAACCGCTAGCGTTCCAAGTAAGTTTTGAGGATTTTGACAATGTTACTAGATCTCTTTAAATACATGTTTACTACTCACTGGAATTTCATTTAGGCTCTAAATTAGCATGGACCTGCTGACCCAGTCCACTTGAATGAGATTTAGGCCACCAAAATGTCATCAAATGTCAAATTTTCTTGCTCACTCGGTGACCCAAGTTTGACCTAATTGTTAAATATTTGTCTTTGTTTTGGGCAACCCAATTCAGGTTTCACTTTCAGGGCAGTACAATTTGATGAGTCTCTATTTCGTTTTTGCCCAATCTGGCCACAAGGAAAAAAAAGTTAATTTCTATTTAAAAACATTGAGTCATATAAAGCCTGGCAGGATCTTCGGCAGCGCAACAAATGACAGCTACTACAAAGAGACTACAGAATATTAAATGTTATATTCTATCAAACATTGTATGCATGGTCTGCTCTTCTAGATCCAGGTGTGCATGTCTAAATATAATATTTGTCCATTAATTAATTGACAATTTGATGAATAGGATGATTGCATGTGTATATGGCCACTATAAAGCTCATCAATGGTGGAGCCGTAGAGAGGACTCACCCATATTAGAAGTAATAATAACTACAGTATGATAATATATAGCATTATAGAGCGCCATGTATCTAGGCACCATATTCAGAGGCGCATAACATGAATTGGTCATCGATCAGGAACAGTTCAAACCCACACAATTTATCTTGCAAACGGCCCAAACAGGCAACTAAATATAAGAGAAAATTTTGTTAATGCTTTTCTTTGTTTGGGGTACTAGAATTCTGAAAAATCTGTTTTTTACTTGCCCAACTGGGCCCCAGGGCAAAAAATACTTTCTAGTAATATTGTATGCATGTACATGGAATTGTTTCAACACCATGCATATGTACGTGTCTTTTACTAGTTACAAGCATGCTCATGATATTGCTATTCTCTACGGGGAAAAAACTCAGCTTAATCTGCCTAATACTACCAATCAAATATTAATCTGGGATGTGGGTTTTTAGGCAAAAGCCTGAATTCAGACCCTGGGCTGAGAAACTCCAACTCGAAACCGTCCCAGGCCCAATCACCGAGGCAACTAGAATCATTGGCTCCAACTCATTGATGTCAATATACTAGAACAACGTACTATAATTACAATAATACCCAGTTTTTATATATAGCGCATAGCAAATTCCCAATTCACGTCTGCCCTTGTATAATACCATGGTCATTATTGGGTACAGTTCAAACCTTTGCAACCATCTCAAGTTCTCAACTCCCCGGGGAGCATGCTGGCCAAGAGCAGCCATATTGATATTAATTGTGCCCAGGCTAATTTACATACCCACCTATTCTCCTTGGTAGTGTGCAATGCTCAGTATTGATTACATGTCTTGCTGGACATAAATGTCAGACATGGATTGGATTTATATGTTCTATTTTGTGCATTTAATCAGGTTTCATGACTCGCCATGATTCAATTTTCTGGCTCTGGGGGGAGTACAACTTAAGATCTTTGTGAGGCACCCCACCCCCCCCCCCCCCCCCCCCCCCTCCGGGTTTGTAGCTCGCCAGCATCCTGTATAATTGAATCTTTAAAACCATTGAAATGATACTCACCACACATTTTTATAATTTTCCCGTAGGTGGTCACTATACACAGGTTTGACTGTACATAGCAACCTGTATAAGGATGATACAATCGCTAGCCTACAATGTAAATGTTTCTCCATTTGAACGACTAAAATCTTAGTATAGAATTGCATACAGCTGTAGTTTCCCCTTTAGCATTCATTATTTGACGTCATACCAAACCTTGAGTTTCATGTTAGGACTTGCAGTAAGTTCTCATCTTTCGTAATTTTTTTCTCCACTTTTGAGATGTCTTAATGTATGGTGAGTTATTCATTATTTATCCATGTAGTGCTCATATTTCACATTTTCTCCTGTGGTAAGACGTTATTTGTTGTTGTTCAAATACTTTTTTTTTTAGAAACAAAATTCATATTTTCTTGCACATGGTACATGTAGGTAAAATTGTTTTTCTCACTTCAATTTCATATCTCTCATGTACATTTATAAATAAGCCAAGGACTATACATGTGTACATTGTATATTGTTCATTGCACATATGTGCGCTATTGTCCACACAAATAAACAGACCCGATTCTAGCGTGAACTCACAAAGCCTAAAGCTATATCGTGGCATATGATTTATAGATAGACGAATTGCTCCATAAACAGTATTTACTATGAATCATATCTAGATACATATTAAGTAAAAAAATAAATCTCAATGAACAATGATTCTGTTGCAAAATTCTGAAAATTATTGAAATTATCATATTGTGTAAAATTTGCTAATATGCCTGATATGATTAAGTCTACACCCATTTCGTCTACAGCCTAAACAGACTTATGTAGCAGTCACACCGCCAAACCGAATCCAAACCGAAACCAGACCGAACTTCCACTTTATCGGGCACCGACAAGAGCCCGAACTGGGGTTAGCAGTCACAACAAAAGAGACCGACAATTCCGATACCACTCCGACACCAAACCGCTAGCACCCCGAACGTCCCCGAATTATTCGGTCTCGTGGCGGTTTGGATTCGGTTTGGCGGTGTGACTGCTACATAAGATTTAGGGTTAGGATCAGGGTTTGGTGTTGGGATTAGGGTTATGGTTTAGTGAAGGATTCAGGTCAAGTTTGGGGTTGGGGAAAATGTGGGAAGTTTCATGAATTATGTCAATTAGACCAAATGAGATGTAGACCAAGCAAACATAAACTCCTGATATAATGCACACTCAGATTTACAAAGCATAGAGTATATGTGGGCCAATGTATAAAGGTTAGAACACTGTTTTTATGTTGGACAATTCAAAAAATAAAAGTACTTTGAAATGAAATCCTGCAGATCTAAGCAGTTCAAACGCTTTATAAATGCTGAATCAAGGTATTTTCAAATGGAATTAAAACAAATACAAATAATCAGACACAAATTTTCAATAGGAACTGTACTCGGGTTACTAAATTAAATTATTTAATTATAATTACATTATAATTATCTAAGCGTGTTTACTTGTATGTATAGTGAGTGCTCAAAATTAGCACAGGTCCGCTGGCCCTGGGCCACTCAAAATTTGTTTCGGGCCACCAAATTTTATTGATCCTAAATTAACACAATTGTATTTAGGTTCTTTGTTTGGGGCTACTAGATTCAGGTTTTGGGCCACTAGAATTTTAAAAATCTGTTTCTTAATTGCCTGACACAGGGCAAAACAGTCAATTTCTAGCATTAGTTAATTAGTTTAGAACTTTTCTATTGAATTTGTCCATACCATACTGTTGTACTTTTACAAAAGGAAGCAAGTAATATAACTGCATAGATATAACTTTCTTCTTTTTGCCAAAGTAGGGCAGCACTATCTAAGAGCTTCAAAGGTAAAGGTGGAAAAGTAGGGCGGAAACAGAGTATTATTTTTGTCATGACTACGTGCAGAGGTATGAATATCCAACATGCCTTCGGGGCCGATTACATGTAGATTAAATCCTTGTTTTGAAGGAAAATTATACATAATGTCAGTGAAACAGTATTATGCTCAATATAATTTGTATAGTTCAATTGTATAGTTCATGCCATATTTCCAATGCAACCCCTATGTGTTTATATCCATCTGGGATGAATAATGTTTCTTTCCGTACTAAAAACATATTTAGAGGTTTTTACCTGCTATCTTCAGGAACCTGGTTTATTTTAACAATTACAATTATTGAAAGAGGGCATGATAAAAACAGATCTTTAGTGTACTTGTAATTTAATATTTCTCTGTGTGGCATACAGCTCTTAAAGGGAAATGAAACGCTGGAATTTTCGCTTGCTGTTACTGATAAGTGCAGGATGCCTGTAAATTTGAGTCATAATTTCCTCTTGGGTATCACTAATAATGGAAATATACAATGTTTTGTAAACCCACTATCAACTGCTTTGACTGAGCACTGGTGTTTTACTGTTTTCCAACCTTAATTTATGAAATGCCACGTGAGTGCATCTGAGCGTGCAAATAAAAGCCGTGATATAACCGCAGTTGTTGGATCTGCTGCTATGTTAGTTGTTACATGACCCGCTTTTGTTAGTGCAAGGTCAGATGACATTTCATATTGGTACAGTTGGAAAACATGGCAGCCTCCAGTGTTCAATCAAAACAGATAATAGTGGTTTCAAAAACATACATGTAATACTTCCATTATTAGTGATACCCAAGAGGAAATATATTACTTGAAGTGATGGGAATTATGCATTTATCAGTAACTGTAAGCGAACAATGCCAGCATTTGGCTCCTCTTTAATTACAATGTCCTTGACTTTGGAATGATGAAGCAGTGTCAATGTGCCCTGGAGGCTGGAAGTGGATGTAAATATAGGTCAGTCCATTAACAGTGTGAGATTTAATGGCTTAACCGTATTAAAGAATCGCTTACATAATTGGTTGGTCCATTAACAGGGCGAGATTTAATCATGGTTTAACCTGATTCAAGAAACGCTTTCATAATTTGGAAACCATTTCCTTAACCCGTTCAGGACTGGTCAACAAAATACTTGGTTTAGGATCTTTGGAGCTGTGTCAATGTGGACTGAAGGAAGATTGCAGTGTTAAATTTAATAACTTAACCTGATTACAGGAACATTTAAATCATGAACATTACATTCATCATAGGACTGATATGAATAATACTTGGGCTGGGGGCAATGTAAAATATGTAGAATATAAGTAGCCACCATTATTATTATTATTATTATTATATAGCAAAATCAATCAGTCCTGATTGAGTTAAAGTTTTACATCTTGCCGGATTAAAGGAAGACAAAATTGTACATCATAAACATGTAACGTTTATCACATTTAAAACTTACATATTTACATGTATGTATCTATGCAGGCAGAATACATTTATGTGTGTGGGTGTGTGTGTTTGGAGGGGGGGGGGGGGGCTGTCTGCCAGCCAAGATCATGTGTACACTTCTGTTGATAAACACAACTGACAGTTTTATTTCAGAGATGCATACCAAACATAACTTTCTTTCCAGACCTAGGTGAACACATGTACATTATGTATTTAATACAACCTAATGTACATACTGTATATAGTGTGTTGTATGGTTTAATTTTCTTTAATTTCTTCACCTTTAAGTCTCGCATTAGTTTAGTTTCCTTTTCTAAGCCAACGCTCGAAATTAGCATAGGCCCGATGGCCCGGGGCCACCAAAAATTGCTGTCGGGCCAGTAAAAAACTCATATTTCCAATGTTTGCTGGCCCGATCGGGCCACCAAATGTTGAAACAATTGTGCACAATATTATGGTACTTATTGCAAATTTGATACCTCACAAAAAATACTTGTGGTTTAAAAAGAGAGGAAAGAGAGGTCAATAAAGTTCAGTTTTGTGCAATTTTTTTTCTTCTGCCCACAACTCAGACAGCTCAAATTATTATAATTAGTATTGTTTCTGCCCCGCGGCCGCCCCCCCCCCCCCCCCATCAGTTGTACAGCATGTTCCACTTGCGATAGGTAAAAGGATATCAAATTAATTCTGTTATCATTTCAGTTTGTATATAAAACTTGAATAAATGATAGGAAATATCAAGAAGAATATTTGCTATAGTACTTGCGGAAATAAATTTAGAGAAATGTTGTCCGATTTGTAAAAGTTTAATTTGTGTTGTTTTCCATTATGTTTATCAGCACGGCCACACCCCCGTTTTGGGAATGGAGCATTCCAATTCCAAATATGGAATCTGAGCTTCGGCAGTGAGTGTGCAATTCGCAAGCGCATTTACGTGAGCATAGAATGTTTACGAACAATTCATCAATGTTTGACACCAAAATTTCAATTAAAAAACCCCACAATTTGAAAATATTTAATTATGTGAAGTTTATAAACAATAATCCATTGAAAAGTGAGGTTAAAAGTCTGAAATGTGAGAGGATATTTTAATAATCGATCATATTTGGTTCGCATGTAAAATTCAACATAGCCTAATATGTTGTGTCTGCCATTGCCGCTGATGTAACTGTGAGGGTGTCCGGTAAGTTCACGAAGAATTTATAAATGTTTGACTAACAGTTTGACAAATATAGCACCACAATTTGAAAAATGTGTCATTCATGACAGGCTTTAAAACAATATTCTACGGAATTGTGAGATTAAAAGTCTGATATATAAGTACAAATTTCCATTATAAATCAAATTTGTTATGCATGTAAAACTCAACAAATCATGTTCACCGTATTCAAAATCGGATACACTATGATCAGTGACTTGTCAATGTTTGCAGCCGATGTTTACAAAGAATCGGCTTTTTGACTTACAACTATTAGCTTAAAACACCACAATTTAAAAACATGTTATTTGTCTGAGATTTTCACATGACATTTACACAGAATGTTGAGGTCAAATTTGTATAATAACAGTGAATTTTCCACTTTTCCACAGTTTTGAATGTGCTATGAATTTTCTCATTTTTTCTTTTGTTTTTCTTTATTTTTTTCGGGCCAGTAGATTTTGGTTTCGGGCCACCAAAATTGGAAAAATACTAATTTTACTGGCCCGACCGGGCCACCAGCAAAAAAAGTTAATTTTGAGCATTGTCTAAGCTTTTTAATATTTAATTCATATCTATTCCTTTGTGTTGTAAAATTATTCAACTAAATCTATTTCTTCAGTTGATTTCTAATACATTGTCCTGTTTTACCCTTTGAAGACGATATGAATTATTTAATTTTGGTATAACGCACCATCTTCAATCGTCATAGTCTCTTAGTCCCTTGGGGGGTGTATTCTGAAAAATCTATTGTATCTACGTCACACAAATATTTTAACCAAATCGGTATCCTGAAACTAAAATATATTTTAGTGACGTAGATACAATAAATTTTTAACTTAAAATCGTTTTCAGAATACACCCCCTGAATTGGTTAACCAGGGAAGTTATTTAATAAATTATTGTTGGTGCCAACTCTGAAACAATTTTATTGCCACATTATAATTTGAGTGAACCATTGGTTTAGCTTCTATTTAGAAATTGGTTTTAACTTTTGGGTTAAGGATTGGGTTAAAGTCTTTGCTGTTTTATGTCATCATTAATAGTGGAGTGATTGTCATCAGAGGTAATGTCATGAAACCTTAATGCCAAAGACGGCCAGAGCCCAGCTTTCAATCCTAGCAGGATCTTTGTCGGGGCAGAAGCGACCAAACCTGAACAGTGAAAAAAATACATGGGGGCTCAGGGCGAATTTGTACCCGAAATGCCAAAAAGAGCCCCGGAAAATCATAAAAGAGCCCCCATAAATGTGCATAGAGTTCAAATCAAAACAAATGTTTGAGTGTTTTTTTTATACAGGCAAATTTGAAAAGTAGCCCCCGAAAAAAATAAATATTAATTTTTCCCCTTAACCTGAATGAGACCGAAACCTTAATGTCAAACATACAAACAGCGTGTTCACACACAAACATCCCTTAATCATGACTAAAGAATCATGAATAACGATACGACGTATCATTAGTCATGATTAAACCAAACTACCTCTTACGTTCACACACAAAGCAAAGATTCCACAACAGCTGGCTTCCAGGTGCACCGAACATCGTATAAGTGCGCAGTTTGCTACTGCGCAGTGTGTTGTCCTGTGCGCGCGAACGTTCACGTTAAGCCACGCCCAGTTAGTTACGAGTCGTATAGCTAATCATGATTAAAGCGAGCAACCGTCGTTCACACACGAAAAGAGCGTGATTCTATAGTCAGCTCTCATACGAAACGACGATAAAACCCGTTTTTCGTTAGTCATGACTAACGATACGTCGTTTCGTTAGTCAGCATTCAGACACACGAATTTCATCGTATAGCTAATCAGCAGCTGATTCTTTAGTCATGATTAAGGGATGAAATTTTTGTGTGTGAACACGGGGAAAGACTTGGGCTGCCTTCTTTGGGCCACTTTGACACACCTGACCGAGTGATGGATTGAATTGGTTTCATTCTGTCACTACGTAAATTGGATAATTTAATGAGCTCTGTCATGCGTAACACAAACTGAACGGACTATCCAATTATGAGAGTTACTACTAGTATACAAATAATGAATGTTCATGAGTGCAATGGTACAAATATTTGCATGAGGTCAAAGATGGAATATTCCATCTTTCACCGAATAAAAATATTTGTACCATTGCATGTATGGAAAAAACATTCATTATTTGTTTTATATGACACCTAGGTGTAAAATAGATACTTTTCATTTGATATTTTGGGGAATTTACACTTTACCGCCCCTGGCCCAGCTCTGGCAAGCTCTATGCGCTAGTTTCTTCATGCGCGCACAACTACATGAAAGTTCCATTGCACGATTATGACATCATAATTGTGCAATGGAGCATTTCCTCGAATGTCATGTGACCTGAATTCAACCAATCACATTGCGAGAACATTCTAAGGTGTTATATACATGTATTAGCATGGGTAGTTGCGATGATACTCTGTTCAGCTTTCTTAGACTTGTAATTTGATTTTCGATAAAAATAACATTCTCAATTTGAGGCTCAGTCGTCATTGGGTTAACTCTATGTTTTCTGCTAGAATCGAAAGCTCAGGCCGGCAATTGACGCTCATTTAGTAATAATAATAATAATAATATGTGCGTATATAGCGCATAATACTCACTTGGAGTCTCTGTGTACTTTACAAAAAATACTAAATTATATATACAAAATACATCATACATTTTACACAACATACATGTACATCAAAATGATACTATTAAGGAAAGACAAACTAAAATGCAGTCTATTTTAAAAAAAAATACGTCTTTAAGAATTTCACAAAACAATCTATACTTGTTATCAGGGATGCCAGTTTTCAGGCTATAGCCTGATTTCAGGCCACGGCACCTTTCCATATCAGGCTTTATCAGGCTTCATATTGTACATAACATATGAGGCTCCAACATGTCTGGGTCTCTTTTCAGGCTCATCTGGAGAAACCAACTGGTATCCCTGGAAGCTGATTGCAAATGCACGATCCCCATATGTGTCTCAGTTTTTGGGACTATCAAGATTTACACATACGTCATAGGCAATTTTATATTAGATTTATTAATCAGTTTTCTTTCTTTTGTCTCCTTTTTTCCATTTAAATTATTTGATTATTGTAAGATGTTTGAAATAACTGATTATGCAGTAGTACTGGTTTTGATGCAATTTCTGTTTGAATGAAAATCTTAGCTGCAAGTGTATCGTCGGGTGAGAGTGATAAGGGCGTTAAGTCATTTTTGGTCTAAATTGAGTTATGCCTGGGACCATCCTGTAGACAGGTCTCGACACTCGCACTGGCGCACTGGTCCACTGGCCCGGGGCCAGTGAAATTGCACTTGTGGGGTCAGCAAAAATGTATAAAAGTCATATTTTGGTGGCCTGATCGGGCAAGCAGATTTTCAACCCGACATTGACAACATGAGAAAATCTTTTTTCTTTTATGTCATGCTTCATCTGTAATCACAGGTTTGATCAGGAAAGAGTGATATTTTGAATAGTAAAAAGTTTACTCATGAAATACATATTTTCGGGACAGTAAATTTTCCTTTCGGGCAACCAGAAAAGGGAAGCAATTATTTCACTAGCCCAACTGGGCCACTGACAAAAAAGGGTAAGTGTGAAGCCCTGGTATATGAAGTCTCAAATAACACTTTTGGAAAAATCTTATATACATAATGTAGTTAATCGATCACTTTAAATAGATAAGCCCTTCCACCCATGCAATCTTGTCATTCGCGGTTCACATCACAAAGAACATTTCATACATGCTTCACATCACAAATACATTACAGTCAATTAATGTACCTCTGCCAACGTAAAAATTCATAATTAATTCCATTAGGATATTAGCGGCTTGGAACGTGTACACGCATGTGAATATAGCCTACCAAGGGGGAAACAATCTTTTCAAGCTTGCTTGCATGAAAATAACACTCCAAAATTCAATTTGCACTGAACTCTATGCAAATTTTGGGTGGCTCTTTTATGATTTTCAGGGGCTCTTTTTGGCATTTTTGTGTGGGGGGGGGGGGGGGGGGGGAGGGGGAATTCGCCCTGAGCCCCCGTGTATTTTTGGGGCCAGTAAATTTTCTTTCGGGCCACCAGAAAAGGGAAAGAAATTATTTCACTGGCCCAACCGGGTCACTGACAGCAAGGGTAAGTGTGGAGCCCTGCTGTAGATCAGAGCTACTGTACCTCTATGTGATGCCGAGGTTTTAGATGATTATTATTTCAAATTGTTTAAACATTCATCAAAATCAAAGAAAGATACATTTGGTTTCTACAGCTAGGGCCCCCTAAACTTTAAAACATTATTATTGTCAATAATAGTAAATATATAATCCATTGCGGATATAGTATCGGAAATAATATCGCTAATGATATTCGCTTGTCTCGCAATGTAAAACTAGGAATCTAAACGATCACGACGTTTCGTATGCTACTGCAATACTTTGTTTTACATTGCTACTGCAATACTAGTTTTACATTGCGAGACAAGCGAATATCATTAGCGATATTATTTCCGATACTATATCCGCAATGGATTATATATTTACTATTATTGATTGAACATACGGGCACCCTGCCCTCAAATTGATACGTAGATATGAGCGTTGTAGCGAGAAGGTGGCTAGGGGGGTTCTGCCGTGGGTTTGGCATCAACCGTTGTGGGCCGGTTGTTCGGGGTAGTGTCGTGGCGACGTACCGTACGCTGTTTCGTTAGGCGGGCCGATCCAGTGTTCCGTTGATTGGTTGTTTGCCCGTGTGCACCGGCCAATCAGCGGGTTCCGTTGTTGACCTATCAGGAACGCAATCGCTCATGCGAGATTGTGATGTTGGGAGCCACGGTAGAGCATAAAAAGCCGAGTGTCTACATTCGATATTATCATTTGACAAAGTATTGCAGTAGCATACGAAACGTCGTGATCGTTTAGATTCCTAGTTTTACATTGCGAGACAAGCGAATATCATTAGCGATATTATTTCCGATATTATTATTGTCATTTGTGCCCTGACGAAGATTCTGCTAGGATCGAAAGCTAGGCTGTATACGACTCTCATTTTACCACATTGGCGATTTTTTAGTAGACAAGCAGTTTTCAGCAGTATTCTCCATATTCACATTATTATTGTATCTCTAAAGATCAAAATTTGAGTTTAACGCCATTCTCTTTCATAACCGACTGCATGTACTTCAAACAAAAGCTTTTATAACATGTTACATCAAATATCATGTATGTATATCTTAGGCAACATTTCCATGTAAGGAATTATTAGAGAGTGACAATACAATTTACACCATCTGTTTTATTACCTAAAATAGCATTCTTGGAAATTCTTGGAAAGAAGGAAAATCATTTTCAAAACAAAATAGGCAACATTTCTTCTTGGAAAGAAGGAAAATCATTTTCAAAACATAATAGGCAACATTTCTTTACATCTATGCCATTGAATTATTTAAAAAATGAGCAATGATATAATATGCACCATATGATTAATTAGATATATGTCATTCTTGGAAAGCTTGAGACAAGATGAAGAACACAAAAGAGGAAAGTATTTATCAAGACATAATAGGCAACATTTTCCATGCATCAATACAGTTGAATTATTAAACAAAATGAGTGATTATAAATATAATACACACCATCTGTTTTATTAGGTAAAATAGCATTCTTGGAAAGTCTAGGACTGGAAGAAGACAATTGAATTACTAGAAAGTGAAACAGATCGTTATATACACCATCTGGATCATCACCCAAAATAGCATTCTAGGAATTTGGACAGTTGGCAAATGGAAAAAAAAAAGGAAAGGGATTATTAGAACATAATAGGCAACATTGCCATTTATCTGGGTCATGCTAACTAATATTGTATGCTTATATATCAGTCGTGCATTTCCAACTGTTTCTCCAGTGTGCTGCCAGTAAAAATGAATTTTAAAAAGCATTAAAGTCATCCATTAACTTGTCAAATTCAACCCAAAATCACTTGGAGCTTTCACACTTCTCTTGTGCCTTTTTGTTCAGCATGTGGTAACAGAAGAATTAAATGTTTTTTGATTGGTCAAACGTCTCCCTTATTGCGGAGATTGATATGATTGAATTGAAAAGCGTCCTGGAACCCATTTGATTGTAGTCAAAATCAATGGGTAGTAGGTGATACAAATTTGACATAAATTTTCACCTTTTCCACTAGGTTAACAGTTTTCCATTTCTATGAAATTTTCATACATCATAAAGAAGGATCATACAATGATATACTTGATATTGGTGTGTGATTGAAATCCAAATATCACTTTTGGAAAAAGTTTTTTATGAAGTTGATGGATCACTTTAATTTTAAAAATGTAATTACTTTATTACTCGGTGCCACATGATAACTTTGCTATTCATCATAAGTGTAACTATGTATGACTTTATATTGCCCATATACGGGATGAACCCTATTCATTATCCACTTGGCCAGTATGATGTATTTACTGAGCAGTCGATATAATATGTAGACATTGATCAATATTCTAGATCTAAGTGACCTACACTCCCGTTGGCGAAATACAGATGTGTCCATTTGATAAAAAATATTTGCAGTGCTTATTAGTTTGAAACAATTCAATTCATTGATTTTGCTCCTAAAGCAGCTTCCAAGCAAATGTATTTGCATTAGTTGGTCACTATCACCATAGACTTGTCTATGCTATCATCAACAGAAACATTTCATACCTTTGATCTTGCAGTACAATATTTTAACGTTTGATATTTACAGATAAAATACAGATGAACTTAATGGACATTTTTAAGAACTGTGTGTATATTTTTTCAGGAAAAAAGCAGTGATTTTGTTCATTTCGTGGTACTTGTAAATGTAATATTAGATTTGTGCTTGTAATGTAGATCAATATTCCAGATATATGGTTTTGACACTCCAGGAGAGTAGCACCTTGCTCAAACAATTTCTGAGAGGCTTCCATTTCAACCTGATACATGTACAGTATATATGCCTTGATCAATATCGATCCAAAACAGGGCAGCTTTAAAGGGACTAAGTAACATTGTCCAAATCCTCAAAATAAAATTTTAATTCTAGCGGTTCCCTCATACCTTGTTGTATCCGTATTAACAATAAAATCATGGGACAGGTTTCGGTTTTTCAAATTTCCCTTTTGTTACAAAGATATGTACGATCAAAGTATTCAGATAAGAAAAACTCCCGTGGAGTTTGTACAAAGTGAGTGCAGTGAGTTAGTGAATATCACTTTGCATTTTTGCTCATTACTTGGCCATGCAATGTCCATTTAACTTGAAATTTTCACACAATACCCTGTGGACGTATGAGATAACAACAATATACATTGCATCAACCATTCATCACTTTTTGCACATGTCAACAAAGTTACTAGATCCCTTTAACTCTGTGACTGCAATAGAAAACATGAGGGTACACTTTTGGAAAAATAAAGATATACATAAGGCGTGCCCCCCAATCATGCTCAGTTTCTCAAGAGTGGAAAGAATTGTAAAGAACTTGACATCTTACTGCACATCTATCATATCAATAAAGTACTCAGTAGCTTGAATTTTTGCAAATTCATTTGGCACACAGAGGGTTAAAGTGTGGCTTTTTCCCTATTGGATCAATATCCGTTCTTTTCCCACACATTGTGAATGAAATATCTCCCTATTTGTGTTTTATTTGCTTTGTTTTTCCTCTTGATCATATACCTCGCCTTTAAAAAACAGCTTCTTATTTATTTGCTCTTCCCTCTATGTGTACATGGACCAAACTAGGTGTTAAAATAAAACCCTTGGCACTTGTGTTAGCGAATAATTTATTTAGTAAATTAGAACCAAATAAAATGGTCTTTATAGACAGGAGTTCTTTATACACAGGTATAGCAGTATTCTTGTTTCTGTATTCAATGGATCACATGCAAATTGAACCTGTGTATAAAGACCACTTTCTCTTTAAGGCCACTTTTAGTGTCTCTCCTGGGTTGTCTTTATTGGCAGGTTTAACCATACTAAGTTTAATGGGTATTCTAACATCCAGGGGGGTGTTTCACAAAGATCCTAAGTTGAACTTAACTCTAAGTTGGGCTTAAAAATTATGGTAAGCCATTTGTAGCCTTTGAATAAAATATATTCAAAGGCAAAAATGCAAGTATTTTAGACTTTTCATCAATTTTACATCAAGAACACGAAATCTCCTTGATAAATAGAACATGTTAATGATTTGAATCAACATTTAATGCCTTTTAAAAGGACTTTTTACAAACAAAATTAAAAGAAACTAGCGGCTTTCCATAATTTCTAAGTCCAAATTAGAGTTAAGTTCAAGATGAAGAGGGGTTAATCTTCATAAGATGTGAACGTAGTGCAGCACAATGATGGGATTTATAGGACAATTTACAGGTACATGTATTTGCAACAAACCAGAGTAGAACAAATCTGAAGAACATTGACTGAATGTAATGAATGGGTAAATAGCCAGTCATGTTAGGAGTGTACATCAAAAATAAATTAACCTGTTTCTTCTCATTTAGTGTAATTCAAACATGGGTTTACCCTCCGAGGTTAAAGGGGTAGTACAGTTTTGGTAAGGCCGAGCTTTAGTAACCAAAACCTGCACAACAACACTACAAAATAATAGTTATAACTCCACCATTCCTGAAAGGTATAGAAAATTACAAACGACTAATTAAGAAGCCTGTTATCATTTTTAAAAAAGAGCCATTAAAACACAAGAGGGCGCTCTCTAAAAAAAGCATTGGTTTCAACCATTTTTCATACAAAATTATGCATGTGATATTTTGTTGAAATAATGATTAGATAGAAAGATCATCAACAACTATTTAAAAACCTCTTTTGAAAATTTTCGAAAAAAGTGTAGGCATTTTTAAAATTAAACAAAAAATCATCGAATAAATCTGGGCTCCAGATTTATTACGTTGGATATATTTATTGATATTTCAGCTGTTTCTGAACCGATTTTGATCAAATAAAATATATTCTGCCATTAAAATTGAATGCTCTTTCAGATTTTACACTTAGTTTGTCATTACCTCACAAACAAATTATTAAATGAAGCGCCCTCTTTACCAAAACTGAACTATCCCTTTAACCATCATTCAGTGATCAGTGGGTTAATGGTTAAAGGCAATTAAAGGAGGTGTTTGTACAAGTAATTGCCCTCTGATCCATCAGTCTGGAGTATAGTGGGTTGAGTAAGTGTTATTTGTTTGTGCAATTATCAACAGTGTGTCAATTGTTGCTTAGTTGCTAATGGGAGTGGTACATGTATGTATGTACAGTATCTCTTCTACTCGAGTCGCTTGTTCCACTTCTATGTTAAGTCAATTTCAATTTTGTGTCGAACAGGCACAGACCTAATTTAAAGTGATCAATTAATTTTGTGAAATTCAACCTAAAAGCTCTTGAATTGTTTTCACCTATCTCATACATCGTCATTTTGCTTAAATGTTAACAGAAGAATGAATGGGTTTTTATTTTTGTTTAATGTCTCCCTAATTATGGAGATATTTTTGATTGGATTTTAAAGCATTCCGGTACGCCTTTTGATTGATTGATTGATTGATTGATCCGACATCTATTTTCATTCTTTTCATTAGGTAAGCCGCATTCCTTTTCTGTTAAATTATTACATTCACTGCAGGGTAGGAAATACACGGGGATGAGGGCGACTTTGCCCCCTAATTTTCAAAATAGCCCCCTGAAATGAGTAGGTAGCCCCTAAAATTACCATAGGGTATTATGTAAAATATTGTGTGATATCCATCAGATTGAAAAAGTAGCCCCCTGAAATAAAAAATTTATTCTTTCCTTCACATTCAGAAAAAAAACCTATTACATCAATAAAGTCTCAAGTTTCACTTTCAGAAAAACCGTTAATGGATCACTTAAACTTATTGAAGACTGGGACAGAACATACTTGGGCTGGGGTCTATGTAAAATCTATGTTATACACAAATCAAATTGGTCTCGAGAAGGTAAGGTAATAATGAGAACTGGAAATGTGAATGTTTTCCAAAATAACTTTATACACATTTTGTTTGTTTTGTATTTTTGGACGGTAGCGTTGTAACAAAATTGCAGAAATTTACAAGAGACCATAATTCACTTAAGTTAAAGGGAAAGTAAAGTTCTCGTTTTGAGGGCCCATTAAATGTATAATTCTGTTGCAAAGTAGAGGAAAACTGTGTGTAGGAATTGCAAGATTGCATAATTTTCGAAACAAAACCCATGTTTATTTAATACAAAAATCGGTACAGCATCATATTTCTGAAGAGGAGGTAAATTACCCCGAAGGGTTTTATTCCTTGTAATACTTAAATGGGCGTCATGAAGACTGCCCAGCTAAAGCCATGGTAATGCCGATCTGAGCACCTTGTAAAATATGGACTAATATGATTATTGTTTTATTGAATTTAATTTTACCTCTAGGCGATGCATTAAAGGGACTAGTTAAATAAATTTGAAAAATAATACATTTTGCAAATTGATTTAGTCCCTTTAATGCGTCGCCTAGAGGAACCAGATGTATCGTGTTCATGTGTTATATCTGGGATTTCCATAATATCTACATGTAATACAAAACAGCTAGGACTATACTGCCCTAATCTGACAAAAGGAAGCAACTGACAATTGGTAGTTTTCTTGTAAATGAGGATTTTTATGATGATATTTGTGCAGTTACTTCCTTTTGACCTGTTCATTTCTCATAAATGGATTGTCAGGTGACTTTAATTTGTTCACCATTGTGCAGAGCATATCTCAATTGCCCCAAAACAAGTAAAAAGACTATCCATAAAATTGTCAGTTGCTTCCTTTTGTCAGATAGGGTATATATGATAGTTTCACAGGAAATTATTTTGCAGGCAGGTTGGGTAAGATGTGTGTAAATGTAATTATGAACCGGAGGATGCTATCCCGTTCCAACTTTGCTATTTCTCTGCCTTCATCTCATGCTTCATCTCCCATTCTCCCAAGCACACCTGTGATGGTTGTTCTTCTCGCCCCGCATCCTCGTTTCCGTACCTCCTCGCTCTTAAAGGGGACCACCAGGCAAAGAACAACGCATAAGAATTATATTTGTTTGTACCGTTGTGTGATATTATACAGTTGTGATATACTGGTGGTGAAGGGAAAAGCACGGAATGTTCCACTCCCGGGGGATTTTAAATACTATTGAGGGAAGAGTCGAGGGACTTATTTTCTTCATGAAAAAGCATTTCAAATCCCGAGGGGAACATTCCATGATTTTCCCGACAGCAAAGTTAACAACTGTTTTATCATCTGAATTGCCATGTAACAGTGCCATGTAATATCCAAATATATTACATGGCAGCTCATGTACTGTATTTTACTAAGTCAGGTGATAAATAAGACTAATAATGCATAAACACTACAATTAAATACCACCCCTTACATCAGGCCTCATAGCTCTGTATGCACCAAACATCTGTGAGTGTGCCAATTCAATTCACGCATGTTACCTTTCATATATATACAAATATTATTTGTGGTGTTGGTTCCCTTTAAAGGGACCTAGTAACTTTGTTGAAACATGTACAAACTGACGAAGAGTTGACATGATGAATGTGTATTTCTGTTAACTGATATGTCCACAGAGTGATGTGTGAAAATTACATTGTAAATGAGTGTCATATATGACAGAGTAGTGAGCACAAATGCAAAATGTTATCTGCTAACTCACTGCATTGACTTTGTACAGTTTAAATTCTCCCTATACAGAATTTCAACTCCGAACACTACAATCATACATATCTTTTTAACCAAACAGAAATTGGGAAAACCAAAACCTGCTCCATGCGTCTATAGGTAATACAAATACAATAAGTGCGTGAGTTCGAAGTAAATTTTGTGGATTTTGACAATGTTTAATACTAGATTCCTTTAACCCTAACCAGGCCGGGGGGCCTCGACTTTTCGCGCGATAATTCTGCAAAGCGCGCAGGTATTGCCGCGCGACTTCATGAGTTTTTTCATTGAAGTCTTGCGCAACTTTTGAGACCAAATTTGCGACAACCGGGTATACGGTTCTAAAGTCACGTGACCTTTTGTAAGTGAGCGTCGGCCCGAAAATCGCCAAATTTTGTGATTTGTGTACAAATCCTATGGAAATTGATTTTTTCCTATAATAGACAAAACCTTCATTATTTTTCATTCTAATCAATGCAGTCATTTAATTTTGGGCTAAAAGTTGTTGAATAATGGTTAATAATTTATTCCATAAAAAAAAATAATAAAAAAGAAATTCAAAAAACAAAGAAATACATAAGGAATTTTTTGGCTGTCGCAATTTTTAATATTGAAAACCTGATAATTAGGTCATAAAGAATATTCATGCACAAAATTAGCATATTCTGAGCCATATTTAGTGATTTATTGACAAAAAGGGGATTTTTGCATAAATTTGCATAATTAATTCGTAATTGATTTTTTTTTTTTCTTCAAAAAACTAACAATGCAATCTTGTAGATTATGTCGCAATCTATCTGTGTGCCAAATTTTGTGGCGGCCGCGCGTTCGGCGACCGAGATCTCGGGGGGGGGGGGGGGTGGAATCCACCCCCCCCCCCCCGCTATAGCATAGCCAAAATAACCTGGCCTGGTTAGGGTTAAACCTTCTCTCCTTTCCAAGATTTGGCATTACTTGGAGCGTGGTCTACACCCATTTGGTACACTGTCATTTCCTCTAGTAGAAAACGAAACAGAATTCAGAGGCTAAGGATTAGGAGTAGGGTTAATGTTAGGGGTTGGAAGTAGGGTTGGTGATTGAGATTAGGGTTAAGGCTAAGTTTAGGGTTGGGGGTCAATATTTAGAGTTGGGGGAATGGAAGCTGCAAGCATTGTCTTCATGTGGTTACCCAAATGAGTGAAGATCAAGCAACCATAAACCCTTATTTCATCTCCTTCAATTTTTCTTCACGTATAATTACACCCTCTTTCTATCTTTTCACTATCTCTTTTCTATGTTCGCTACATCACTGGCATGCTAATCTCTTTTTTCTTCAATATTGTGCTTATTCTGTTCAATTTCACATTTTCTCTCCTTTCTCCATGTCTTTTGGCTGGTCATCATTTTTAGCCAACTTAGATTTTAAAAATGACTGTTTTTAACCAGTAGGGTAGCTGTTGCATTGGAAAAAAACTCTTTTCATGGTGTGTACCTTTCATAAAGGCCATTCTCCCAGCTGCATTGACGATGCATGTGAATGAGTTGTTGATGACAGTGATACAGTAGCATAGGGGGAGGGGGAGGGGGGGGGGGTTCGTGGCACCTACCCTCAGAGAGTTCATCCACCCCCCTCCCACCATGAGTAAAACAAATCACTAACCCACTTCATTCAAAAATCAATAAAGGAATGAATTATTCATTTTTTTGCAGTGAGGTGATCCCATCGTATATGTACCTTGCCTCCCCCTCCATTTCCTCTACTTGGTTTGACCCAAGCTACGCCACTGCGTCGATAGCAAGGGCAGACTGAATTGCCAGTAATTTGCATCACTCGTGGGACACCGTCAAAATTTCACGGTCAAATTGATCCGTGGTCATTGTGTTTATAAAGTCGCTTCTCAATTCCACCAAACTCTCACTGCTTTTTCGCCATTTCTGAAGATCGACACCCCCGGTGGTGAATTACAAATTTTTACAATCAAATCAAGGGGGAGGTATGAGCAGTCGGGTAGCTATTAAGTTGTATGTAAAGGGGGTAGAGGGGGAGGGAAATTATCCCACACCTTTTGTAAGCTTTGCCACTCTCCAGCCCCCTGTGGTAGAAAGAGAATATAGGAAGAAATGTGAACATCATTATTTAATTTGGAATGCTTTCCATCCTCAATGAAAACCTTTCCCTCAATTTGCTAACCCCCCCTTTTTTTTACCCCCCCCCCCCCCCCCCCCATCATCCAGGCTGAACCTGAATATACCTGGGGATGTAGCAGGCAGTGGCATATAGCTCCACAAGCAGAACCTATTTTGGGTTTGTTGTTTTTCTTCCCTTTGGAATAGTCCTGGTTTCTTACCCTGAACTTTTAAAGTTGAGAGGTTTCGAGGATTTCTAATGTTTTTCACCTTTTCGAAAAAGGTCTTCTCTTCCTGTGATGTGAATTTGCAATTATTTTTCCTGAGACTATTTCTACCTTGGGTAAAAAGGTCTTCTTTTTTTGTGATGTGAATTAGCAATTGTTTTTTCTCAAGACAAGGTTGTTTTTTCTCAAGACAAGGTTGTTTTTTCGTGTGCATCCTAGAACTTCAGAAGTAACATGACCTGTTTTGTGTATTTGTATCTTGCCTTTGCAAAGCAACTTTTCTTTTAAAGGGATCTATAAACTTAGTTGACATACATTACATGTGCAAAAAGTGATGAATGGTTGATACAATGTAGATTGTATCTGATTATGTCCACTTGGTATTGTGTGAAAATTTCAAGTTAAATGGACATATGGCGGCGTAATGAACAAAAATGCAAATACTCATTGCACCAACTTTGTACGCGGTTACAACTATCGAGTGGATAGTTTAACATCTGAACACGTCAGTCCTAAATATCTTTGTAATGAAAGGGAAATTCGAAAAACCGAAATCTGTGCCATCCTTCTATGGTTTATACAAATACAACTAGGTATGAGGGAACCGCTGGAATTCCAATTAGATTTTGAGGATTGGGGCAATGTTACTAGATCCCATTTATTGCAGTAGGCATATTTCCAAGTGTTTTCTCCTTGGCCTTGCATTTCCCTTGTATACCTTTCATATTAGCCAAATTTCAAGCGGATGTATCTGGATGTATGCAGAGAAGTGCTCAATTTGAAAGGTCGTGGGGGGAAAAGTCAGATCAAAATCTGCAGAAAAGAGGGATTAATTTTACGTGCTAAAGAGCAGGAGAATTTAGTCTGATGAAATGCAAATTTTTTATTTCAAAAGGGATGTCTAGCTTGTGTGTGTGTGCAACATTTTGTGAGTAAAAATGAACTTGGATGATACCTGTAATAGAGATACACTACTTTTTAAAATAATAAAACTATTGAATGTTTCATAACAGTAAACAATGTCATGGCCAGTCCTAATGAACATGCCTTCCAGTTATGCACACTGTTCTCAATTATTGAAAAGTACTTTTCAGAGTCAAAGATCGATCCAATTTAATTATGAACTAAATTCAACAATAATTATGATAGCAAATTGACATATATGATACATATACGGGATCTATAGATATTCGGGGGAGAAAATTCAATATTGTTTGTGATGCATCAAAATTGTAGCCAGGCCTGTAATATTGCAGCATAACAGCGGTGATCAATATATTCAATTATTCATAATTGGCGTTGGCACAATGTTTGGCTTCACTATAGAGTAATTATCCATGACACAATGGGCCTTGTACTTAGCGAAAATATAATTACTACTCGTGGGAGAATGCCGTTTCATAGATATTGTGAATTACAATCGTACATATTAAAAACACAGTTGATAGGAAAATACAGACTTACTTTAATACACACGCTGTGAAGTTCTATTCCATATACAAATAAAAAAATCAAATAAAATCTTTATTTTAAAGTAATTTTGTAATTTTGTAATTTTTTATGGGATTTTACACAATCAGTACTGTTCAATTGGTTTCTTTAAATGATGACCACCAAACTGATTCATAAAACTAACAATTTCAAAACTAATAGCTAATTATTTTGATTTGTATTGATTAGTGTGACCACATCACCCTTGACCAATTATGATAGCTTGGACTTGACCAGTTATAACCGATCCAAGAAAATCATCCTCTTTGACATAATACTTCACATTTAAACTGATTAATTTCTCTGCATGCATCCAGATACATCCGCTTGAAATTTGGCTAATATGAAAGGTATACAAGGGAAATTCAAGGCCAAGGAGACGACACTTGGAAATATGCCTACTGCGATTAAAGGGATCTAGTATCATTGCCCAAATCCTCAAAATCTAATTGGAATTCCAGCGGTTCCCTCATACCTAGTTGTATTTGTATTTGTATTAACCATAGAAGGATGGCACAGATTTTGTTTTTTCTAATTTCCCGTTCGTTACAAAGATATTTACGACTGAATCCAATTTTATTTATTTCCATGGATTATTTCTTTTATCTCATTTATTTCTATATATATTCTGTCAATTGTGATTATTTGTGTTATTTTGTAAACAGTGTTTGTTTGGTAAATAAATTTCATTTCATTTTCTTAATTTCATTTCAGATGAGCCACCACACATGCCTGACCAATCATGATAGCCAGGGCCTGACCGATAACAACCAATCCATAAAATCCTCCTCTTTCACGGATTTGTTGGTCTATTTTCCACATTTTCTATTCATGGCTTGCTTTATTCAGTCCAAATTATAGCCAACAATTTGTTTTTCTTTCTTTTATCTCATTAGATGAACCACCACACCAAGTGCCTGACCAATAATGATAGCTAGGGCCTGACCGATAACAACCAATCCAGGACAATCATCCTGACCATCATCATATGATTATGCTTCAGCTCTGCGTCATAAAGAAAGTACTATCAAGAAAGCCATATGGAGTCGACAACGGTTGCTGATTTTGACAAAGAAATATTGCGCTGTGGATAGCTGTTGTTACAGTTACAAGTAAGTTGTATTGATGTCAAAATTGTTTGCTAATTTCTTAACAATTTGTGTTGCTCTGGAATTCACCAATTCAAGCCACTCAAGCAGTATACGGAGTCATCACACTTTGCTGTTTTGAAAACAGTATATTCAACAAACAAGCAGTACAGCCTCAACAACTTTGTTGTTTTTCAAACAATACGCTCTCCACCAGTGGCTTCGCCTTGCTGGATTTACATATCAAATTGCTAGAAGTATCCACAGCTACCATCTGAATTATTTTTCCCCGCTTGCTTGTCATTGCATTAGCTATTTGTTTAATTCGGGAAGAATTTGATTTACATGCGAACAAAATTAGATTTGTTTGTGCCAGGAGTGAAAAGGATCTGGGAGTTCACCCACGTGTCATCCTTTTACGAATAACGTTGTTGCTGCTGTCATTGCGCATCTTTGCTGACGTCGACACTCTGCGAAAAACATTGGACAATTATCCGTTTTTTATCCCCTACCGCTTTGCGCATAATCCTTTTTTGTGCGTATTGCAACTTCTTTGAAATAGAGAAAGAATCTAGCTTCAGTTAACTTCTTTGATTTGCGTGTGTGTACCTGAGCAATTTATTCTCGTTGCGGGGGCAAGAAACTGTGGAGATTACATGCCGCACGTGAAAGGAGATTTATATATTTTGGGAATGAGTGTTTCCAAAAGGAGTGAATTATGAGTGTATTATGGTTTAATTAGGAGTGGGTAATGAATCGTGTTCCCAGCAAACCTAGAAGCAGCAACGACGACAGCATCACGGATTCGAGGATAAAAATCCCCACAAGGATTTAGAAGAAGATTACCTGGTGAGACTGACGCATGTAAAGATAATCGCTTCATTTTGCCAGAGCTTGGGGCATAACGTATACATGTGGATCTGGGGAGGCTATTTCTGACATTTCTTCCAGCCACAATTGTTGTCGTCAACACATGGGTATTCGTTGGTGTACCCAACCACTCAGACAGTAAAAACTTGTTTCACCTACCTACACGTAAACCAGTCGGACTGATCTCAAACTTATAGAGTGCTTGGCCATTTCGATTTGTGATTGAAAACGTGAACTTCTCATATCTGCCATTTTGAAAGAAGAGTTGAATTAGTGCTGAGGTTATTTCGGTAGCAAGTCAGTATTGACATGCATCAGCAGAATCCATCGATAGAATCATCACCGCCTGACCAGGCACGTCCGCATGAGAAGCGTTGGAGTAAATTGATGTTGGGGAAGAATCGCACGAGCGGAGTCGAGAATTGAATAGAATTGATGTGGGAGTTTTGTCTGCCGGGGAAAGTGAAGAGCCATCCCACTTGATTAACTTATGACAACATTGGTGGGGTACATTTACGCGCGAGCCACCCCTGCATAACAATTTTTTCCTGTTTGTGTTGCCTTCGGTTCTGAGGTTTGCCGTCAATTTGCACTCTCTGGGCGTAATAACTCGTCTACTTTTAATTGTTGGTACAGTGGTGAGCAGAAACAAATCTGTTCGCTCTGTCGGAGTTAATTTACATGTAACTTCTTGACTGGTGATTGTTGACATTTGAAGTAGTGTAACAAAAATAAGTGAATTATTTTTATACAACCGTCAACAGAGAAACTGCCTTCACTTAACACTGAAAACAAAAGTGCCTCCTTTTTATTATTGAAAGGGACCAAAGCGATGCCATCGTCAGGTAGTTTCTACTCACGTTTCATCATCGGGTAGTTTATATTCTGCTTACGTGCGTGCGTCAGGTAGTTATCTCAATGAGCCACCCAGCACACCCACACACAGGACTGTTGTTTGCTTGCTACTGACTATTTAACTTTCTCATTCATGAGCAAGAACGTCTCGAGGCAAGAGATAAAAAAAGATCAGGACAGATTTAGAGCAGGAAAAACGGGAGCTCTCAAGAGGACAAAGTGAAAGCAAAAGGGAGAGAATCCTGTCATTGATTGATGCCCGTAACCAAAAATTCTCATCAAATTTTAATCGGCCAGTGGTTACGTCCAAACAGGTGTGCGTCACCGCGGTGCAGACTTTTTAATAGACTTGCGCAGGGGAGTTTGAAGTTCTTTGACAAAGCTCACAAGGATTGAGTTACGTCACTTGACCTCACAAGCATCCCTCTTTCAGGGATTTAACCCATTGCCTACAGAAACCAAGTGTGCCATGTATTCTGGTTTATGAACATGACGATATCTTTCAACCAACGGCTTAGCTCTTGTGCTTGAATAAAGAGTTGGAGAATGAGAAGAGTTTACTTTGGATTGTAGGAACATCCTATACAACCCAGGACCGTATTCCAGGCTTCTGGAACTGCTTTTACACAGCCTAGGAACAGGAACCAAAGGATCAAGAACAACCAGTAATCCTTGGAACAGCACAATAAGCCCGGGAACAAAGATATTGCATCTGGGACACAGCGTGCCTAGTCACAGCACGCCAAACGGTGAGTAAATGTATTTGATTTCTTTTTACAAAGCTAGATAGAATCTGTGCATATAATTTCTTTATAGTATATTTTTATTTCAAAATGAGGTATTTTGTTTTCACTCAAAGACTTCTCTTTCTAAGAACAAAACATTTTGAGAAAGAAAGAGAGTAGTTTTAAAAAATACACTTTCTAGCATACTATGTGCTTCAACAAAAATAAAATAAATGCCATACTGTACATGTTAATAAATACAAATAAAATACAGTACATCCCTGGAAAAGCTAAACCACTATTAATAGAGGAGTAAATTATTCATTTTTTATAATTTGAAGAGGTATACACGTAGTATTTGAAAAGCTTCCCTTCTCCTCTTCCATTTCATAGCGCTCGTGTAATATATTTTATTCAAACATATAGAGAAACTGACCAGAAATATATTGTGATTAAAAGAAAGCAAAGAAAATGGGATTCCAACGGGATTCGAACCCGAGACCTCCGGATTGCTAGACCGGTGCTCTTACCGACTGAGCTATAGAAAACCCTAGATGGTGCTCATCCCTGAAACCCCTTAATTCTCATTGCCTGAATAATATATGTTATGCATGACTGCATACAAATTGGAAAACGACACTACCAGAATTCAGAAACCCATTTGCTCACAATAGATATGTGTATTGAATTCCCAAATGATCTCCAAGGAGTTAAAGAGATGTCGCAAAAGATTATTTTATGGATTTGAACTACACTGTGATTGCCGAGGATGATTAATGAAGAAGATTTGGACATGACTGGGGGAAATGAGGCCAAATAAAATGTTGTAAATCCCAGATGGTTATCAAAAATTGATGTCGGGCCACAAACAAAATTAGATATTTACAAAGATGAAGTAAATGTGGACCACTGTTAAAAGATGCAATGTAAATAAACAATATTCAAATTGTTCAAGTTCAATGTTCAATGATGTACATGTATACAGTATAACAAACAAAAACAAGGAAGGAGGCAAATAAAACCAAAAGATTGCATGAAAATAAGCGAAATTCACAGCTTTTACTTGTCTTCAATGAAGAACCCTTTTTTGGTTTAAAAGTTCAGGCTCCATTTGGTTTACATTAATTACATCAATTGGCCCTTTTTTTGTAATATCTTTAGGAGATATTAAAAGCGATTTCTCAGCAGTTTATTCTATTTTCTATTATGAAAGAAGGCGAGCAAATCTTTGCAAACTTTTATAATACATTTATTATAACTCATTACTTAATACTGAATGAACTGCCTGTACTGGCCCCTTTTTAAATGAGCAGGTGCAAACGATTACATAATTTAACGTGTATGTACTTTACTGAATGAATTGCCTGTACTGTAAATGAACAACAGAGGGAAGCAGACTACTTTGTATTTGCTGGACTGCTGTGCTGTTTCTGTTGTCGTGCTTGCTTTATATCCAATGGTTGTTTCTGTCACATGCATCTAGATAAATAGTGCTTACCAATTTTAGATAATTGATTCTAAACCTACTGAAAATAATACAAAAATATGTGATAGCTTATTATATTAATTTTCATCATATCTTGGTACAATGATAATGGAGGCAAAAAAAAAAATTTAATTAAAAAAAAATCAGTTATTGCATAATATGAACTGTTCATATTTATTCATTAACCCATTGCCCAGATGGGAATGTGATGCACATACACCACAATGTATTACAACTCTGGAAATTCACATACATTAATTGTAATAATTATAATAGAGAAAGCAGTTTCCATATTCTGGACAACTTGTATTTTATTAGCGAAACCTAACGTAGCCAGCACTTTAAAGACCACCTATCTCTGAATACTACATTTCTAGACTCCCATTGATGAAGCAGTTTACATAGTGTATGTAAATTAACCCTGTCTATAAAGACCACCTGCCTAATGTAAACCATACTTTTCTGAATCCCTCTCAGTGGTCTTTATAGACGGGTCTGACTGAAAAATAATAGATTCACAGTACATCAGATGTACTGGCTAATGTACTGTCAAATTGAAAGCCTCAATCTTGCAGAGAAATGATTGGTGAAGATCGCCCTCTGTAGGTGAGATGTGCAATCATACGAACCGTACAGTACTAAAGTACTTTGCCACAGTCATGCAAGAGAGATAGGGGGAGAGAGACTGGGATGGAGAGAGAAGAAGAAACAAATATGAGACTTTCCCTCAGTTGAGAATACTCGCCCATTTGCTTTGAGCAATGTTGTTGTGGTTTGGTTTGATTTGACGATAATTAGTCACCATTGACTATCGCAATGCTAAAAATTTAAAACATTGGCCCAGGCGGTCAAGTCAAGTTGTTCAAATTCTAGATGCCCAAAACCTGAATCTGGTGTCCCCAAACAAAGGAAAGCATTAACAAAAAGTTGTTATATGGTTGCCCATTTGGGCCAGTGGAATTTATCATCAATGAAATTTGGTGGCCCGAAGCAAATTTTTTGTGGCCCCGGGCCATTGTGCGTGTACTTGTTTTGCGCATCGACTATTGTCACCATAATATTTACCTGACAATAACATATTTATGAAAACATTTTCTCAGAAGAAAAAAAAAATCAAGGCATTGCTTGCCTGAAAACCTCAACAATTTATTAATATGTACCAGGGGGAAATAAAATTATATTTTTCAGGGGCTACTTTTCAAACTTGCCTGTATGAAAATAAAACTCCCAAAATTTGATTTGCATTGAACTCTATGCATATTTTCAGGGGCACTTTTATGATTTTGGGGGGCTCTTTTTTTGGCATTTTGGGGGCGATTCTTCACCCGAACTCCAGTGTATTTTTTCACTGATATGTACCATGGATTTGGAAGGTGTCCCTTTTCACAGATCAATACATTCTGAGACTGAGAGTATTTGTTACATCCCTTTTTTCCCCTAAAAGCGAAGACATTTATTACGTCAGTGCCTTGTTTAGATAAAATTGTAGGTTAAGAATTAGGCTTGTGGTTAGGGTTAGGGCTAGTTTTAGGATTTTGTTTAGGGTAAGATATCACCATGTTTTTTAAATGAACAGTGGGAAAATAGTCGCTGGTGCAATGTACGGGGAGCCATTGAATTATGATGGACATACTGGACAGTTGAGTAAAACATGGGCCCCTTTTGTGAACAAAAAATGCAGTTTATTTTATTCTGGGAATTTTGAGGGAAATCTGAAATTAACTCTCCATATACATGCTTTGTTTTTGTTGGACTGTATAAGTCTAGTAGGGGACTTTCAAGGGAAAAGTCTTGGATGAATTATCTCCATATACATGTACTTGGTTTGTGTATTTTGGGACTTTCAAGATTCAAGGGAAGAATTCTCACCATATACTCGCATTTCGTTTATTGTGGGTGCAAAAGATTTAAATTGTTTTTTAAGGGTACTTCAGAAAACCCTTGGAAATACTTTGCTGCTCTTAGCCTTCACACGCTGTATTGTTTAGCCTCAAGCTGCATTTAAATGTGCAGTCATGGCTCCTGAATATGAACAATTCCATGTACCCTTGTTTTTGTACGTGATAAACCTTCATAAAAGCACCCAGTGACATAATGTAGTTTGACCTTGTCCATGATGTTTGTTATTGTAAGATTGAATAGTGATGAAATGCAAGAGACCATCATCATCATGTTACTTTGTTAGGGGCAACGATGGGAATGGATTTTGTTTATTATGTCCAGGTACCCTATCTGAAAGACTATGTTCTAAATGTTACTCTGCTCCACTTTATAACTTCTTTTTTTCGAGTAACCTGGTAGGCCAGTGAAATGATTTTCTCTCGTTTTTTGGTAGCCAAAATTATATTTTATTGTTAAGCGGTCCCTTGTTCAAAATCTGATTCCATTAGATTTGATATAGAAGAATAACAGATTTTCCCACTCTGTCATTGTCAGTTTGTACAAAATATATATAGTTGCTTATATAACATTTGGCTTTTATGAATTGAACTGGTCCGATATCAGTTTTGACTTGCCCAGAGCCAGTGAGCAAGTGCTAGTGACGAGCCCTGCACATATATCTCCTTGTTTTAATAGGGCTACCCAATTATTGTTTTGGGCTACAAGGTGTAATATACATTTTGTACGTACCTGAGAAAGCTACTGTGAAAAGACATTCATTTCTAGAATTGGTTGGTTTTATACAGAGATACGAAAAGTATGTTCATAATTCTGCAAAAAATAATTGATGATTACTTTTTAGTAGTCGTCTGTTTTATAATAGAGATGCAAAATGTATGTTCATATTTCTGCAAGTAAGAAAAATTATGATTACTTTTTAGTAGTCGTCTGGTAATCTGGTACCAGTATCTCTTTTAAAGTACATGTGGGTGTTTTGGTGATCAAGTTGCCTGTTGTAATTGCCTAGTCCCACTGAACCATTTCCTACCTGTTAGAAATCCGAAAGGTACTAGCAGCAAACAAAATGATGCGGACCAAGTTCGGAATGGACTACTGTAAATGTGGTAATATTCGCGGTGCTTCGCGGATTCGCGCTGAAGTCGGCGTCCGCGAACATTAAATCCCGCGAATATGCAATTTTATTCATTTTCATTTACGTAATAATATAATTTTGATGAGGGTCTTGCGATCGGCCGCGAAAGTAAAAACCTGCGAATGTGTTTTCGCATCGCTCGGCGCGAAATATTAATCACGCGAAAATAACAACGTTTACAGTAGTAGGATACTTTTAATTCGGCTGCGTTTCACGTGAAATGAAACATCATGGAACTTTTTGCTAGATAGGCTATAGACCTTTTTGCCACATTTTGGTCGGATAGGAATGGAAGAAGAAATAGTGCAGTGGGACTAGGCCATAATGAAACGGTGTCAGTGTACAAGCTAATCTGACAGTTGATAATTACAAACCATGTATACCAGCAGGAATAGTGATCATTACGTAAAGAAACCTTGTGACACGTTTTATGTCCAACATAGAACAAGACAATCGCTAATAAAGATTTAGCCTGTAAAATATGGTAACGCAGTTTGCATATGGAAGCCAGGGATGGATACAAGAACTTGTGCTATTATTTAGTAAAAATTGTATTACGTATGAGTACAGGAGTGTAAGACTCATTTCATGATTTTGTGTGGGAGATGAGAAGTTTGGATATCTCGCAGAAGCCATATAACTTTGATCTAAACTAAAATTGATTAATTACTGAGAATTTGGACATCATACTGAACTACTGAAGACAAATAACTTGTTTATTAGTTGTGATGGTGTTGGAACATAAAAACAGTTCAGAACATTGTATGATTGTAATAATTTGCGGACTGGTGTAACATTAGACCAATTGATGATGATCGGATTTTGGTAAATAACACACAACTCTCTGTAAACTCTAGCCAGCTGTCAGAGTGTTTTGGGGATCAGTCTTGGATGAGTTTAACTATGTATGGACATTTTCAACGCTAGGAGGAAACAGATTTTGTTCTCGTTAATTAACACTTGCTCTGAAGCGATGAAGCGATTACTGCATTTACATTTGAAGAGACCAGTCTCAAAGTAAGTCCAGTTATGTTTTTATCAATATATATTCTATTTAGGCTAGATTTAAGTTTTTACTTGGTATTGTGTTTAGAAGTATAAACAATAACCAAGCATGAATGATTAAGAAAGAAATAATGTTACAAGTTTTGTTGAGTAAAGCCCCACTTCCACGAGGAGACTTTTGATGTTTTATAGCATGAGACACGATACAGCTTCTGATTTCTAGCACTGCAACAAAAAAAGGTTGCATTATGTAATGGGGTCTGTTAATATATATTTTGAATATTGTTTTGGGTAAAATATTTTCTCTCTTCTTGGGTAAGTACTAGTAGTTCTTTAATAGTTCCCCATATATGGATATGATTATGATCTATGTTTGACAAACTCCAATGTTCGAGTCTTTTTAGATCTCTCTGCATCATTTCCGTGAAAAGAAAGCCATTGAGACGGAAGTGGCCTGTAAATTTAATCATGTGAAGAATGTTGTATTATACAGATCTACAGGATGAGCAAATAGGTAGGCTTTCATTTCATTTCCTTTAGAGATAATGACAAGAAAAAGAGAAAAGGCAGAGAAAATAGGGCTTGTCGGGAATGCAACCCAATTACAATAAGTACAGTACATTCACTACATTGTGTATTTTTCTCGTTCGGCATTATCTCCCAACAGACCGCAAGTGAAATAACTTTCCATTTCTTTGAACGCATGACGTCATTTCTCTGCGAAAGGGAGTCGCTGATGATGATGATGATACATGTAGTAATATTAAGCAACCAATGGTAAATGTCAACTACCAACTGAAGACTAATCGCAATGGATATATAGAGTTTCTAGCTAACCGTCATCTAACGCGTGACCTTATATTTTTCTTAGAAAGCTTGCATCATATCATAACTGTCATCTTTAAAAAGAGACTTATCATCTGGGAGCTTGCTTGTGTGTGTGTGTGTGTTATCTGGATGTAGGTACTGTCAAACCTGTGTATAGTGACCACCTAAGAGAAACAAGAATAGTGGCCACTGTAGACAGGTGACCTCTAAGAACAGTTTCTATAACACAAATTTTCTCTGCATGGGATTGCTTTCGGTGGCCACTATAGGCAGGTTGGCTGCTATAGACAGGTGGCCACTAAGACAGGTTTAAGTACATGTAAAATGTGTATTTTGTTACTCTACTTTCAAGGCTTAGATCACAATGAACATATAATGAAGTTTCTAGCTAAAGATTGCACCATTTCGTAGAAGACCTTGTCTTGTATTGATTGTGAAGTGCAGTTTCATCTTCCATTCAACTCCGTCCTTACCATTGGCATATCAATCATATTATACAATAGAAGACTTATTATTGCGTGGTAATCAATGTTTCTGAATATCAATTCTTCGGTTGAGAAAGAGAAGGGCGCTATGTCACATTTTGTACTTTTGAGATTTCAGGTGTATTGTGTAAAGTTTAGGAGAGCTGAATTTGCTTTCTATTATGATTTTATAAATATTCCCCAAATTAGAAAGTGTTATTTTCTGAAAATTTGGCGACACATAAAGAGGGTTATGGCCTACAACTTACATGCAGAACTCATTTTAGCCAACAATGGACTTTAATGCCCTTCTCACTCCCACCCAATGAATTGTTCTGGCACATTTAAATTTCTATGAGGTTTAATACAGAAGTTGACATCTACCCTTTTCACACCAAGCCTCTGCGTTTTACTTTTTAAAACCATGTATCAGATGCTAGGTTTACTAATTTGAGACAATTTTATTTCTGGATAAACCATTGCTTGATATTAATGCTGACCCACTGGCCTAGGGCCATAAGAAATAGTGCTTTGGGCCACCGAGAGTTATCGTTCAGGCTATTTATTTATTTATTTATTTATTTTATTTATTTCATACTGCAGGGTAGGCCTGTTCAGTTTATATGCAAAACTGCTTTACAAAGGCGCCCTGCAGTTTAACTTGCATGTTGAAAAACAACATTTCATGAACGCCTAGCTTTACTTGCCTGAATTGGCAACCAACTCAATGAAAGGTATTAATGTTTTCTCTGTTTGGAGCCACCAGATTCAGGTCTTGGGCCACTGAAATGAGAGAAAATGCACTTTTATTCGCACAGGAACTGGGCCTATACACATTTGAAAACTATTAATTTCTAGCATTGCGGCTAAACCCATTGAAGACAATTCGACTTTTGTTAAAAACTAACATTCAACGTATTTAAGTATTGTTTGGACCAGTCATGAATAGGTCAACAAACTTTTCAGTCTTCCCACAACTCCCCATTTTCAGTAGTTTACTATCCAGATAAGATGTGAACACATTCAGGTATTTTATCATCTGGATATAAAGTTTTCTTTTAGTTATATTGGTTTTAATCTAAATATACCAAAGAAAGTGCTAGCATCATGCGCAGAAGATTAACTTATTGTCTATGACTATGGGAACCAGGTATTCCCTGTATCAACTCTATGGGAAATTGCAAAATCTAGTAGGAAACGGTTTCATTATGCCACATGATCAATAAATTACAATAGATGGATTCAAATTAATCACAATACAGTACTTACAGGTACATTGCGTAATGTGTTATGGAACCAGACCTACCTTGAAACGCTTCAAAGCAAAAAGAAATGTACACAAAGTTTCAATGATTCTTGTATAAACAGCGTTCCATGATATAAACTGTCACTTCATAAATTATGTCATATGTCTACCGCCGCCCGCCAACAAATAAACTTATATCCATTACTGACCGCTGCAAAGCATCACATAGATGAGATATGATTGATGGATTGTCTAGTGTTAGGCTCACCACAAGTCCTTGTATATTATTGCTGGTAATGAAGGCTTGCTTGCATATGCATACATGGTTTAGAAAAAAATTAGAAAAGAAAAGGGATCATCATTAACCCCTTGACCACGGGAACGAGTGGGTTGTGTACAAAGTCTATGGGGAGTTTATACACTCGTAGGGAATGGGTTAAATTACCTACACAGTAGGCTTGCGGTATGGACGGAAATAATAGCCTAAAAAGGGATAAATGGTAGTCATGGAAAGAATCGTTGGTGTTCTTTCTTAGGTAGTTCTATAAAAAGAACAGTAGTCCGGGGAATAAGGACAGTTTGTATTCTTTCTTGCTTTCTTGAGTTTGTAGTATAGGGTAGGCATGAGTTTATTGTAAGGAGGGAAGGGGGGGGGGGGGGGGCTTAACATTTTGAACAGGTTGATCATGGCGATGTTATCATTGTTAAAGTACGTATTATTTATCTAGGCCCCAGCCCCAGTAATTTTAGGACCAGTCCTTGGTTAAATTAAGGCAGAATACTTTCTCTTCATGCACTTTTTTTGTCGCTGTATGTATGTATATATATATGTGTCTCCTTAAAGTGGCAGTAAATAATATAATTCTTTGCCAGCCTTGAAGAGAGACCACTGCTGAGATTCCAATCTTGTTATCCATGTGCTGTCTCCAAGACAAGCAGATTTAATGTAAAGCAGCCTGTATTTATTTTATGTCTGTATGGAAAGACATTGTTCAGTTCCAGTCCGCTACCTAAGGGGTTTAAAGGCTGAGTGAGAAGGGGCAATGTCCCCCCCCCCCCCTTCCACGTTTGTTATTCTTTCCTTGGCTCCGTTGCAGAAAGAAATACAATTGATTGTAACTCAGACAATTTGCGCGTTTCAACTATTCAGATTTGCGCGTTTAGAACACATGATCTGACTTACAATCAATTGTAACTTACAATCGATTCTGCAGTGGGGCCATATACGTAGTTCCCCCCATTTCCTTTTCCTGTAGACCCAAAAAACAACAACCAAATATATACACTGTACCAATAGAACTTTTACTTCCAATATCAATTTGATTTGATTTTGTCTAATTAGCGGAAAGTATTTTACATGTGACACCCCTTCAAGCAGAACTACAATGTACATGATTGGCAATAGTGTACACGCAATATGTATCAAACGTATATTTACAGAATGAGAAGTTATATAACAGATATATGTAGCGTACCCTCAAATCGAGATCCTTCTCCGACCTCCATTCCAAACCTTCCCCTGCCTTCAACCTTCCCTCACCCCCTCCGCCCCCCACCCATGTTTGACATGGCTACCCTACTGAGCATTTCTGGCGTGTTATGATAGGCGGCCGGTTGGAGAGCTTTGCATTCCAACGTGGATTAAAGGAAACGACCCTTCATTCCGGAGGCATTTATTAGGGATTCAAGTTCATGCTCAATTTCTTAACCCATTCGGGACTGGTATCTGGAAGAAACTCTGGGCTGCCTTGGGGTCAATGGAGAATTGATGTTACACTAAAATCGAATTGGGCCTTCTATATACTGGCATAGATCTGTAAAAAGCAATATATTTTGTTCCTAAGAGGGGATCTATTCATTCATCCCCCCCCCCCCCCTCCTGAACTAAAGAACTTTCTGCAGATCTACAGAAGTACTTCTAACAGGACAACAAACAGCAAAATGAACTTGCTTGGGACTGGTTCCAACGATGTTGTGCTGGGGTCTATCATGGAGAATAAATTGTATTACAAAATCAAACATTTCTTCATTGGGTCTACCAATTTAGGACTGGTCTCCAGGGGGCGGGGGCCCGATTACGGACCAGCGACATTTACCATGGTAATTAGCATCATTGGCTCTAACTCATTGATGTCAATATACTAGATCAAAAGAACGTAGCAGAGCACACATACCGCCCTTACTTATTCAAACGTAAATGATAGCACAAGCATATCTAGAGATCAGTGGAACTAGGGCTGGTCCTGGGTCATGACTCATGATCGTGCTCTTGGACACAGAAAACTTGGGCTGGGGTCTCTGAAGAATGCATGTTATACCAAAATCTAATAGTCGTGAATAGGTTAGACGGACTTGGTCGGAAACCTGGTGATGAATGGCAACTATGATATTTAGGAGAAAAAGATCTTTAGCCAGTTCATTTGAACCCAATGAAGACAATTTAATGTTGATATGATACGTTGTCATAGACCCCAGCCTAGCCTTTGTAGAAACTGGGTGCTCGAAACATTTATGACACCCTGGCATAAGGGTTGAATTAGTTGGAAATGTGCAATGGGATATCATTAATTTCCTCTCCTAAAGCCAACGTTAGGGACAGTCTGACTTAAGTTATGATTAATCTTGGTCTGTCATTCAATGTATTTCAATTCTGATTACTTGCTTTACGTCATGTGCATTGATTTTGATTTTGATTTTGATTTTGGAATACAGTAGATTTTATAACACACAGGCCAAGATATCTCAGGGAGTTGTCTCAGTTCTTAATATCTGTCTTTAAGTCTTTCTCTCGCCTAACTCCACTTAAGTTATAATTAAACTCATTCCATTGTTCAACAGAGAGTAATGCAGAATGCCATCTATGCATTCAGTACGCAATGATTATGACTTGGGCATAACACATAGGCCAAAGGATATTGTGGACTCCTTCTTTAATATCTGTCTTTAAGTATTTCTGTCGCCTCATTCCACTTTAGTTATGATTAATCTGATTCCATTGTTCAATGGAGGGTGATGCAGAATGCTAGCTACATGTATGCGTGCAGTACACAATGATTTCGACTTTGGCATAACACATATATAGGCCAAGATATTGTGGGCTCATTCTTTAATATCTGTCTTTAAGTATTTCTGTCACCCCACTGAACTTAAGTTATATGATTAATCTCATTCCCTTGTTTATTGGAGGAAGATGATGCAGAATGCTAGCTATGTGTGCAGACCGCGATGATTTCGACTTTGGCATAACACATACATGTAGGCCCAGATATCGTTGGCTCATTCTTCAATATCTGTCTTTAAGTATTTCTGTCACCCCGGTGCACTTGCAATTAATTTCATTTGGTTGTTCAATTGCTGGCAATGCAGGATGCCTGCTATGCGCATGCCTTCTCCTTTCCCCTCCTGTTTGTTCGTGACCGCCGCGAGACTCGTCATACTTTTCTTGACAGATTTATTCAACCAAGGGCGGCACAAACTGGATCTGGTCAGACTATCTCGGACCATTTTTCATTTTGCTATTTTATAGTCACGAGATGAAATTGGACTTTTTATTCATCATCTGCAACGTTCTTCATAAGTTTCATTGGTGAAGGAGGCAGAACTGGTAGAGTAGCTAGACCTAATTATTTGGATTTCGTCACATATTTTATGATAGTTGTGTTACACCAAAGGCAGCACAAACTGGAACTGGTCAGACCATCTTGGACTATTTTTCATTTTAAGTACTGATATTCATGAGATGATGTTGGACTTGATATTCATCATCTGCAACGACAGGAACGTTCTTCATAAATATATCGGTTTAGGAGGCAGAACTTGTATAATAGCTAGACCAAATAGGCAGAACTGGTATAATAGCTAATCTAAATTATTTGGATTTCATCTCATATTTTGTAAAGGTTGTGTTACACCAAGGGCGCCCCAAACCAGATCTAGGCCCCGTTGCAGAAAGCATTGCAATCGATTGTAAGTTACAATTTATTGCAAATCAGAAAATATATGTATGCATTTGAACCAATCAAATTTGGGCATTTGGCTTTATAACAATTAATTGCAACTTTACAATCAATTGCATTTGCATCTCTTTCTGCAACAGGCCCAGGACTGATCATTATAAGATCAACTTTCTTAGTCGGGACAGAAATCATAAGTTTTTACGTCGTCAGTGAAAGTGGATCTCATAGAGTATCTTTTCCGTTGTCCTTGAGTATATGAATACCTGAGTGGCCTCTTTAGTATCTATCTTATACTGCTTTCAAGCTGCACTACTTTTCATCGGATGCATCCGGACGCATCCGATGAAACGGGCACTATGAATGTTACAGAGGAGAAATAGCCGATAGAATAGCCGATGAAAAGAAGAGAAATAGGCGATTAAATTCTCCTGCTCAACAGCAGGAGAAATTCTCTTTCTATCAGTGTCACTCCGATGAAACGGGCACTATGAATTGGTTCGGGGGGGAAAACGGGAGAAAATACTGATGAAAATGGTCAAAGGTCGTTATCTTGTGCGCGCCAATCAGCTAGCAAGCAATTGCGCAATAATTCTTTACTTCCGACCGGTGCTTGCACACTGCGATTAAATCCGCTTGCAGTATGAATGTTACAGAGGGGAAGCAGCGATTTCACTGATTGTTTACATAAGGGAAATTCTATCGGTATTTTCATCGGTAAGTGCAGCTTGAAAGCGGTATTATATCCGCTTTGGAGTTTTGGAGCAAATATCCAAACTGCAAATTGTCCACATAGATTTCTCAACACATGCTGATAGTTGCCTTAAAGGACCTAAAGAATACAACGTACTTTGGCACTTATTCCATAGTTGATGACTTGTAAAATAGGTCTGCCGAAAAAAAAATCCATGAAAATAAACACAGTAGTGATCTAAGACTACTTTTCTGATGCCAAATCTCATTTATCAGCCAATTTACGCCCCACCCACATTTATCGTCCAGAATCGGCAGCGTGATTGACATGTGATTGACAATTCATTGGCTTACGTCATGACGCGTCATCTACAGAATTTAGTTCATTAGTCCGTACTTTAGATGACGTCACATTTTGGCGATTTAAAAGGGGCGTTCCCAGGACAATTATATATTTACTAATTACCCCAAAATTTATTGATTTCATGAGAAATGACTGCCAAATTCTTTTTCCTCAGGAAAAATTTCACATATAGAGCTGAATTGTGAAAATTAGGCCATCTAGACGCTATAGGTCCTTTAAAATGCTAAAAGCATCAAGTTGACCAAGTTGGATCTGAGTATCGTTGGATCATAATGGAGCTCTGATTTTGTTCACGTGACGGAAATATGTTGATTAGCATTGGTTGGAAGGACGTTGATATTGGCTTTTATTCTTTGGATTACCAGGTTAAAAACACAATTATGTGTCTGAAAGTGGCAGAAAGTGAATGTCATCTTGTCCCATGGATTTGGATGATAATGCGTCTATTTGACATCCACTTTGGAGTTTTGGAGCAAATATCCAAACTTCAAATTGTCCATTGATATAGATTTCTTCTCACTGAAAGTTGCTTTGAAATGCTAGAAGTGTCAAGTTGACGAAGTTGGATCGTAATTTAAAGTGCCAACTGGTATAAAATTAAATTGACAGTTGTGTGACATGTGTGATGTCTACGAAGCTGTTTTAGGTACCGTACTTCGCCTGTGACTTTTAAATACCGATGCAGGCCTTGAGTTTAAAAAATAGAGTGCATCTATTAGTTGATGAAAGAGATGATTTGATACCAAATATGTGGTTGATCAGAATTAGTTGGTCACTAAAGTTTTGATTTTTTTTCTCTAAAGCCCGCAATCTGACTATTTCAGTGTCAGTTGTGCAAAAACAGAACATATAAATAATTGTCGCTAATACAGGACTTCATCCTTGGCACAAACCAGTACTAGTATACTTTTCTTCAATTAAAATCAGTTGTCTTCTCCTCCACTTCCCCACTCTTCAGGGGGAAAACAAAAATTAAGATTTATTTTTTTCAGGGGCTACTTTTCAAGCTTGCCTGCATGAATCAAGCACTCTAAATTCATTTAGCATTTAACTCTATGACTATGCAATTTCACGGGGGTGGGGAGGGGGGGTGGTTTTAATATATTTGGGGGCTCTTTTGGGCATTTTAGGGGCTAAATAGCCCTATGCCCCCATGTATTTTGTTCACTCCCACTCTCCCACTCGACTCCACCCACACCACCATAACCAAGACTTTTCTAATTTCCTGTAAAAACTTCAAGGACATACAATCTAGCGCTTCATGTGCAATTATCGTAATAGCCGAAGGGCGATATGATCCCTAATTAATCAACCTTTCTAAATACAGGTTTCACAATATTACTCGTGGTTGGTTTCAATTTCCAGTTCATGTTGAATATATATATGAGAACAGTCGATGGCAAGATGTCGTTGGAATAACAACACTTTTCCGCCGAGATCTGTACAATTGTTGAATGTCTTTCTTTCATAACATTAACAGCAAGGACAGGGATTATCATTTCAGTGGAAAATGTGCATTTTTAAAACAATTAATTCAAGCTTTGTGCAAAAAGCTATCAAGAACTGATTACAAAGTTCAAGACAAGTTTATTTTAAATGCAAGAACAAAGGATTATGGGATGTCACTGCAATAACCCTGCCTACTAATATTTGTGGCAACTATCTGTTGTGTCAACTTTACATTTCATTCACGTGGCGATTTCAGAATGACATTTTCCGATTGGAATCACACCCAAATACAGCAAGATTTGTTCAGTGTGAACGCGTGAACAGCTATACAATTAAATTCTGTCATTATACACTGGAATAACGTATTGTACATCATTGGAACAATCACATGCTGAGACATGGGCAAAAAGATTAAGAGCAGATTGTTTCTCAGACCATCACTGGTGACAAGACTAAGAAACAGGTAAGTTATAAATGCAGTATTATGTTTCTGTTTACTTAAAGGGGAAGGAAACGCTGGAACTTTCGCTTGCTGTTTGTTACTAATAAGTGCAGAATTCCTGTCACTTCTAGTCTCATGTATTTCCTCTTGGGTATCACTAATAATGGAAATTATCAACGTTTTTTAAACCACTATCGACTGTTTTGACTGAGCACTGGAGGCTGCCATGTTTTCCAACTGTACCATATGAAACGTCACTGTTGTTAATGCACCCTGCAGTCAGATGACGTTTCATATGTTAGAAAACATGGCAGCCACCAGGACTCAGGCAAAACAGTTGATAGTGGTTTCAAAAACATTGATTAATTCCATTATAAGTGATACCCAAGAGGAAGTGTACACTAGAAGTGACAGGAATTCTGCACTTATCAGTAACAGCAAGCCAACATTCCAGCATTTCCTTCCCCTTTAAATCAGTGTGAATATTGTTGAAAAGGGAACAAAGTCGTTTTGACTGTGAAGAGAATGTGGCATTGTACCAACTTATCTAAGATAAAAGCACTAAGACAACTCTAGAAGTACGGAAAGGATCTGAAATATCAAACTTTTAAAATAACAGATTTAGTTGTCAATCGCCTACATTTTTTTTCATAATCGAAGCATGACTCATTTAGTAATTGAACATATGAATAAAGTACATGTACCTGAAATTGCTATGCCCCAAGTCCTGAATAATATATGACGTCAAGTGGCTCATTCCTTTGTGCGAAAGCTGCAACATTGTACCGGCTATTTCTCTTGTATTATTCAGCAGGTAGCCTAATTTCAGTCACTATCATGTTTCTTTTCCTAGAAATTCATTCAAACTGTGTATATATCTCTTCTGATTCATGAAATAAATATGCCCTGAAAACCTGCAAAATAAATGACGTCAAAGTTTCCACAGTACAGACTGTTCCAGTCGAGCTAAGCACATACATGTAACTACATCTCTGGTTTATTCACTGAATAGCCTTACTTCAGCCCACTCGGAATTGGTGAACTTGTGGCTTTGTCTTGAAAGCTTTTAATATTTACAACTTTGTAGAATGAAACTTGGAAAATATTCAAGTTGTTGATTTGAGTATTTAGTAGATTTCCTTTTGTTATTTCCTTCAACATTTTTGGAAATGAGGATGTACAGTATACTGAATCTAAGAACCCATGTTGTCACTCTTTTTGTTGGTAAGCCTTTGCTCCATTTTATGTACATTTCAAAAGATGTTTGACATCACTTTTCCATCATGTTTATTGAGCGTAATAAAAACTATATAATTACATACACGGAACTGGTTGTTTCATCTTTTGAATAACCTTGATTCCGCCATTAATGGATAGCAGTGAAGCTGAAAATGGTGAACTTAACTTGCAATATTCATTGATTAAACAGCATCAGTTTAATAAGCGAATTGTAATTCCCTTGGAATTATGTAACCATGTGTAAAGTTTGTTTGATGATTCATGTAGAAGATTTAATACAAATACCAATCAAGTGAAGTGAGTATGATGTCATATACAGCCCTCGCTCTGTCATGCGAAAACCAAACATTATGCGATCCATTACTCTTGCATTATGCATTTAAATAGCCTCAGTTCAGCCATAGTCTTTGTATACATTTCTTAAATATATATGCATCCAATTAATTTTCTGCAAGGATTGAAAGCTCAGGCCGTTAACCCTTTGAGATTCTGAATTCTCATACACTGTACATGATTACCAGGTTCCCACACACGCACACACACAAACTCACACTCGCACTCGCTCACGTACACACACCAGCCAACTCACACATGCACACAAACACACACACAAACAAACACACTCACTCACATGCACACACTCGCATACACACACCCACCGTCACACCCACACACACACACAAACACACACGCACACACACACACACATACCCGTAAATCGTGTCAATCGAGGACCTAAATCCTTGTACTATGCAAACGTGGACACACTAATATGTGTCACATTGATATTCTGCGTCCAACCGAGGACTATTGTGTATGTGTTTGACTTTCTGCGTCCAACCGTGGACGTACGGGGTGCACGTTAATTTTTCCGGATTTTCGATGCGCGCGCATATGAATGGCATATGAATTAGCAATCCTTTGCACTAGTTAAGTAAACGAGGACGGTCCACGGTTGGAAATGTGTCCGTGGTTGGATAGTAGTGGCATATATTATGTCCTCGGTTGGGGGTGCTTACAGACTCACATACCCACCATCACACTCACACACACTCGCACACACACACACACACACACACACACGCCCATGGAACATCATTTTAGGAGATGGTACTCCAACATTATTGTATTGATTGAAAAAAAGCCTCCATTTAGCAAAACAATGCTTTTCCCTCCGGGGGTTTCAGTATCCATTTTCCCATTTATGCAATTTCCCCTCCTTCCAGAAAATGTATTTTATTGAAAGAATACAAACTCTAAAGCAAAATAGATTTCCTAAGAATTAATCAGTGGTAGGCTTTTAGCGTGCATATTTACGTTTTCTTTTAAATTATGTAAAGACTTTGTTACGCTTTTTAGCAAAATATAGAGACCCTTTTTTTGTTGGTCAGTCAGCTGAATGAACAAACTCTTTGAATTTGAAAGACCTTTTTTAGAGTATCAGCTACATGTAAAGCCCGGCACAGACAGAGCCGACTCGACCCGATCCGACTGGTTTTCAGTCAGGCTAGAGTCAGTTTCGCTCTGTCGGAGCCGATCCAACATGTTGAATCGGCCTCGAATGACCTGCGACTGGCACTTGACTGAGCGCATACTGAGTTAATCAGGCTGAAAACCAGTCGGATCGGGTCGAGTCGGCTCTGTCTGCGCCGGGCATTAGAGCGTTCAAGACACTATAATTCCCCGCTGACAGAAAAGGGGGAAAAAATCCATAATTGGATTTTTATGAGCCCAAGGGATGAGCAGTCATTGTTAACATTACCCAAAGTGTATACAATGTATCTAATCATAGTAGGGTCCATGATCTAATCGAGTAGAGTTGAACATGAATAATCACCCTTTTTATTCATTGCGAAGCCCTTTTTTCAGCCTGTAGTGTAACCCAAAGGTAAAGACCTTTTTCTATTTTTAGTAGCTGAAATTGTGATATATATATTGAGCCATTGAGAATAATTTGGACGGTTTATATGAAAATGCAAATTTAAGTAATTGTTGGTTAAAGGGATTTAGTAACTTTGTTGACATGTGCAAAAAGTAATGAAGGGTTGATGCAATGAATATTGTTGTTATCTCATATGTCCACAGGGTATTGTGTGAAAATTCAAGTCAAATGGACATTGCATGGCCAAGTAATGAGCAAAAATGCAAAGTGATATTCACTAACTCACTGCACTCACTTTGTACACGGTTTCAAAACTCCGGGGGAGTTTTTCTGATCTGAATACTTCGATCGTACATATCTTTGTAACGGAAGGGAAATTTTAAAAACCGAAACCGGTCCCATGATTTTATTGTTAATACGAATACAACAAGGTATGAGGGAACCGCTAGAATAAAAATTTTGAGGATTTGGACAATGTTACTAAGTCCCTTTAATTTGAGAATAATTCTTTGATAATTATAATAGCCTGATGGAAAAACAAAACGTAAAACCCTTTTCTTTGCTCTTTTTTATTTGTTATATTTCTGGTCAGTTTCTCTATATGTTTGAAAATAATATGCGATACATTTATTCTTATCTTTAAGACTAATCCCAGATATACAATGAGTATTATGTACAGGTAAAAAGTCACCGTTTTAATTTGTATTATATGCTTGGAGCTTTATTTATTTTTTGTTTTAAAAATGGTTTTGTTTCATATTAATACACCCTTGCATTAAAAAGTGGAAAGAACGTTCAAAGCATGTGCGTGCTTGAGGGAAATTATACCATCGCCGTTACCAGAAGTGTATATTAATCAAATTAAATATAGATTTAGAAAAAGGATAATTTATACATTTAACATGCCAGTAAAAGTGGAAACCTTTTTTTGGAGCTAGTTAGTTATTTAAATCAAATGTATTTCTATACCAAGACCACTTAGGGCTTTTTGTTGGCTAAAAATAGTTGTGAGGATATTTTCAACCATCTATTTTTCCTCCCTAAATTTGAGACATTCTCGGCGGTTCCATAAATAGAAGAAGAATCAGAAAGCTTTAACTACGTGCCTTCGGGTTCATGATGTCATCATTAATTGTCACCTAGATAGTTATGCATGACGCATCTAATTCAATGGAGCTAAAAAATGCTGCCAATACAGCGAGAATAATCTCCAGTGTGCCCGAGGTAAAAATGGCCTAAAACCACTTGGCCGCTTGACGTCAGTTTTACCTGCATTCTTATCTTATCGGGTGAAAGGGGGAAAAAACATCATCGTCAGTTGAGAAAGAGAATGGTGCTACGTCAGTACGTCACTTTTTGCACTTCAGAGATGATTGTGTTTAAAGTTTGAGAGACTCGTAGGAACCCAAATTCAGATATGTTTTTATTTTTGTTGAATATTCCCCAAACTATATTACGAAATAATTATTACCTGAAAATTTGGCACCACGTAGAGAAGGCTTAGACCTACAAGATTGTATGCATAACTAAATTAAGCAAAAAATCGACTTAACGCCCTTCTCACTCTCACCTGACGACGTATTGCTTGATCCTAATCGAGCAAAAAAGGAAAGAAAGAAAAGAACAGGGAAGCATCGCTATTATTTTTACATCACGATAAGGGAAAAGGGAGGAATTGCTTTTTACTAATGGAGCAGAAAAGAGAGAGAAAACATGCAATGCTGCCCTCTAATGAAGGGGAAAAGAGAAAAAAAAAACTTGAAGAGAACGTCATAAAGCACTCTACCTCACTGCTCTAATCAAGCAAAGAATACATCATTGCATGGGCTGTTACTCCTCTACTACTATGCAATGACTGGTCCCTCTCTCTATCTTCAGTGTAGGGTGCACAAATAATGAATGGAAGATGAAATACAAGTTTTGTTTAAAGGAAATACTTGATTAAATCATGAACCTACTACATGAAGCTCCTGAACTACACACTGATTGGTCTCTATTCAGTATGGGGTGCAAAAATAATGAATGGAAGTTTGTTTTCTAATTAAATACTTTATTAAATGAAGCTGTTAATATTAACCTGTAATTTGAACGGTCCTTTCATTTGCGTCTGTAACTAGACTTTTTGAATTGATAGGCAAATGTTTGTACCTTCCTTGTAGTTAAAAAAGAACGCATAATACAAATATTTAATGAGATATAGTTTGCATTTAGAATAAGGAGACAAATTGGCTCATATGATACTTATATACCAGCGCATAGAGAGTCATATAGTGACTATTATGCGCTATATAAATATATCTTATTATTATTATTACCATGCATGCTTCTGGCTTTATACAAAGTAACGGTGCAAAATATGTATTAGTTTAAAAAAGCATCGCAGCAAAGTTTCAAAACCATTTCAAGCACTGCCAAGTTTGCCACTACTGTAAATCTTAGACTAACATATTAACCCTCTGAGTGTCAATTAAACATGCGAGAATCCACTCGACCAGTTCTTTTGACAATTGTACATGAATTATAACTGAAATTGCCCATTCATTTACAAATCGATCTAGTTCTACGAGTATTGTGACCCAAGTCGACCGTGGCAATCATAGGGTTACCTAACCTGATCAAGATGTGCATGTATTTAACAAGTATTCTCCATAGATTACATGTATATTTGGGGGATATTTTTAATATGTACAGTTGTGATAATGAGTATGTAAAGCATCTGTACTGAATATTTCTAAATAATTACACAAGAAACTAATTATTACTGTGGATTTGAGATAAGATAAGAACTTTGGTATTGACTCACATTTTTGTTGAGATGTGCGTTTATTTAAAAGAAAAACTAGACAAATTTAACAACTTATTTCTAAATTTATATCCAAGGGGTTATTCGTTAAATCTGAAAAAATATCTGTATTTCTGTTTGTATAGAAACCTGTATCTCTTTAAAATCAAATAAAACTTTGATGCTTTAGTAGAGGTGATAAACAAGCAGCTCGGTTCCAAAAGGCGCTAATTCCACTTTCCATAAAAATTGAGTTAATGCTATCAGTACATTAAGAAGCTGCGTAGATATCCAGAAATCCACATTTTAGGACAAATTACACTATCAAAATCTAAATATTGAACGTTCCATTTTCATATTCTCATAAGCATGAGTACAATGTTGGACAAAGAAACCTACTTTTGTCCAAAGTTGAAAAAGTGGATTTAGTGCCTTTTAAAATTAAGCTCTTCAAATAGTATAATGAAGTATTAACCCATTGAGGATGAGTTGATTTTGGTATAACATGCATTCTCCATAGACCTCAGTCTTGAAGGGGTTCATAGTTTAATACCATTGTCCATTGAAACCTAGGAAGTTGAGTCATCTATTGAGCAAGAGAAGTGAAACTATGGAAGAAAAATATAAGGGAGTAAAGGTCATGTGATATTGTATTTCTGAATATGTGATATAATACTTATTATTGGTATTGTACTCATACCTAAAGAAATGACAAAAACAATATATTACTTTTGAGACAATAGAGTGCAGATATACTTGAATATTAAAGAATCAGTCAACAAAATCTTGGCTTGCAATTTGTTTGCATTAATCAGGAAGTGTATAGAGAGTAGTGTATACTTTTATCAAAACAACAAATCATTCTAAGCTTCTTACATTTTGTATGATGTTAATCAATTTGATATTTGTATGTACATTATATTGTACAATATTTTAATGTTAAATTGTTTCATATTACATTTTTAATTTCTTTAATGAGTGTAAATCCAATTGCAATTTAGCCTTCTTACCTACAATGATTACATAAGAAGACCTTGAATGAATGAATGGTGTGGATGGATGGATGGATGATGGATGGATGGATGGATGGTGATGGATGGATGGATGGATGGATGGATGGATGGATGGATGATGGATGGATGGATGGATGGATGGATGGATGGATGGATGGATGGATGGATGGATGGATGGATGGATGGATGGATGGATGGATGGATGATGGATGGATGGATGGATGGATGGATGGAGTGGATGGATTTATGAATAAATTATTGAATGTGACCTAACATTCATACAATGAGCAAAATTGAAAATATGTATGTAATGTTTCTGTTTTTAATTTTTCTAATTTCTTTTCCATGTTATATCCCTATACTGATAACTGTATCTTTTCCAAAGTGAACTTACTGAACTTACCAACTTAGGCAATGAGATAATTGACTGAATGACCAAGTTGAGTGACGACACTAGTCATGTGACAGGTGCTGTAATGAAATTATATATCCTCTGCCGCATCGACAGAGTTCAACGTCTCTTGCGCAATGTGACGGCCAGCCACATTGACGTGCATTCCTCACTAGAGAGGGAAATTCATGGACTCCAATTCGTTTAGACAGAACGCTTTCACACTGATGTTCTAAATTAGACTGTTTTCAGAACAGTATACATACAGTATATAAGCCAGAATAATTTGCAGGTTTGTTCAGACTTCAGACTATAATGCACTTTCCATTCAAGTTCTACATTTAGAATGTATTAGAAAACAGTATGGTACATACGTATATCGGAAAGTTAAGAGGTTGGTTTGTGTCTGGTGTTATCTAATAAGAGT